>APFE031498499.1:152337-169564 GCA_000404065.3 Pinus taeda
TTTTCGGTCCATGGTTTTGGACGCGATGGTTTTCGGTCCATGGTATTGGATGCTTCGCATGTATAAATATGTATTGTAACATTGAAAGGAATATAATGAAAAATCAAGCTGGTAGTCTCGGTTTTGAGATCCAGTGGGAAATCTCTGTGTATATGTGTTTTATGTGTTACGCTCTTGCATTTTTATTTTTCCTGTGATTTAGAATTCGTATGCAGGTAATTTCTGTACGAGGTTAAAACCTACAAAGGAAGGTGCATGAGAGGTTCTAACACATGGAGAGTGACGTGAGTGCACCCCTTGGAAACCTGTAATAGTACGCAGCTTGGAAGGGAACACACAAGCAAAGATGCATCACAAGCTGGAAAGCAAGCTAGAGAGAAATCCAAAGTGATGGTTAAACCAACAACACATTTAAGAAAGATTCATACATACTTATACATAATAGTCCATACATGCATGCATACGAAAACAAATACATATATCATTTAGAGTAAACCAGATAACAAAGAATACAATACAACATATGCATGAAACATGTTGGCTCTGTTATGTTAATAAGTGTAAGTTTGAGTCATACAATACATCCATTTCCAACCACTAGTTTTGATAATGGAACGTTACAGCCACAACTGCTTGCCCCTCCAAAGAGATGTACTAGCTCTGCATAGTGGAGAAGCCAAGGCTCATTACAATCTTGTCCAAGATTTCTCTAAGATACTCTTATCAAAGCTTGGTTGACAAAAATCCTTTACAATGAGTTATGAGGTTCTATTTATAGCAAAGGGTGGGGTGAACCTTGACATTCCCCTTTGTGACAGTTCATCTACCCTGATGATATTTCATTTGCTCTATGACTATTACATCCAACTATCGACACTTGAAATTCCACTTGATAAGATGTTACATTACAATGCACATGTGCCCATGTGAGACAAAACAGCTTGAGAAAGCCATGCAAGAAATCATTAACACTTTGTCCATTGTGATGAGACCAACTCTTTTACATGCTTGTGATGGTGAATGTGGTGAGGTGATGCCAAGCTTGGTCATCCGTGATGGTGTGCATGTTCCCTATGGTGACATCTTACTGAAGCGAACTCTTGCCTCCGTTGCATCCTGGTGCATTGGTGTGGCTCCTGCATCCAACTCATTTGCTAATATACATATGGTCTTCTTGGGTGCAGCCGAACCTACAACACACTAATGCATATTGTCTGTGTTGATCGTCCGGTGTGTGCTAGTGGTAATACGCATCAATTGTCAACTACATGTTTAGCTCTAGTTGGACTTTCTTCTTGTCTTTGCCTCTGTGAGTGTGCCAAATGGGTTAGATCACATGTGTGCACATAATGACATGCATGTTGCTAAATTTCCTTGCATCTGATCAACAACACCACTCACCATGTCTGCTCCATGCCAGTTGCTAGGATGAATGTATAACTTGTACAGGCGCAGTTTCATCCATGTGTGCATGTTGCGCCCCCTGTTGTACTTGTTCCTGCTACAACTCATTCTCTCGTCTTTGCAACTATTATTATTCCTTGAGTTGTTGCTTGAGCACATGCAACTCCTTCTCTATTCCATTTTCTACCTTCACGTGATCTTCATGTCACACCATCACCTCATAGCCCGAGTCTCCAAAGTTTCTTTCACCACAAGTAGATCTGCTTGAGCTTGAAACTTTGTTCCACCTCTGTCTTTTCAACAACCTTCCTCTTGCGTTTGTTTCATCTGGTATGCTTGCTTCAGCTGTTGTTAATGATGCTTCTTGCTATGATGCTACTTCCATCATATATTGATGTCCTTGTCTATGAACAACTTGATGTCTTTGTGGGTAGGCAAGTTCATAAAAACTTGATCAACTACATCCCCGAGTGTGCTTTGAATAGTGTCTTTGACTCTGCTCTCCTTAAAACCATTATACCAGTGCTGATGACAGGTAGATGAACACCTATGATACCTAGAGACATGGCAACACTCATGGCAAGAAATCTATCAGTTGAAAACCAAAATGAACTTGAGAACTGACTTGCAACATACCTGTGTGACTGATCATGAAGGTTGTGCAATTTCCTCTGGGAGGTCAGGAGATTGACTACCAAGATTGTCCAAGGCACAGTCCAGGATGTGTGGAGGTTGACTGACTACTAGAACTACACAATGCACAGTCCTGCTTGGCTGCTGACTACTGGAATTGTGCAATATGCAATCTTAACTAGTAATGGTTGCAGGCTTAGTGACTGCATTGTGAAATTTTTTGGGCCAACAGTCACTATCCCTCATAATGGCATAATGCAAGACTGGAGGAAAATCACTAGGTAGAAATGCACATTTCTTGAGAGGAAGATAGATCCTTCCCTTTCAGGATTGCGCAATGCTATCTTGGTGAGGTAGAATCTGGGCCAAGGCTGCCCAAACCCGCCGACGGGAAACTAAAAGAGAATGTGAATGTGAATGCATGGTGATACTAAGTGTAAGCATAAGTGAATGATTGTGCATGTAAATGGTGAATTATAGATTTAGAAAATGGAACAACATGCATGTGGGTGAGGCGAGTTGCCAAATCAGTGACCGTTCATGAAAAATAGTTTCATGCATGCGACAATAGTGAGATGTTATCGAAAACTAAAACAGTACTAGTAAAAGCTAGTATGTATCAAAATGACAACAAGTGCTCACTAAAATCAAACAGACATCATTCGTATGAAGAGAAACACAAAAAGCACAAAAAATTCAACACAAGATGTGGAAGGCGGGCTTACCCTAAAACAGTTGAGTTGAATGTACTGAAGACTCCTAGATACTATGTGGGATGCTAGAGCTGCAACGTTGATGTGAGGAATGAGATCTGCGGCATCCAGTTTATGAGTTTTGGTAAAATTGAAGAAGTGACGCACATGCCACAATTCTAGGAAGAGAGACACTTGGTCGGAGGTTTCTGAAATGATCCTTTCATGTAACCAATAGCTGCTAAAAGTATATCCTTGAATCAAGGGATGCCTTTGCGTGCTGCCTTGGGAGAAGTGGCCCATGCATGAAAATTGGTTTTTCTCCGTCTCGGAGGGAACCGATAAACTCAATTGCACATGCAAGAGGCTGCTCAACTACTGGGAGAAAATATGCTTTTCTGGAAGGGAGTTGGTCTAGCTTCCTAGGAGATTTGTGCAATTTCTAAGTAGGGAAGCTGACTGTTGGCAAGGATTTCACAATTCCTGGGCTGAGCAGGCCTTCTAGGAAGAATTGCACAATTTTTTGGATGAAGCCTAACTGGCAAAATTGCGTAATTCTGGAGCCCTGCAGGTTGCCAAGCTGAATTGTGCAATTTCTGGAGGGAAGGCTGGTTGCCCTCTAAAATTGCACAATTTCTTGAGGGAGCTGCTCAGCCTACACCTGGACCAAGTCTAGAGAAACAACCTGTGAGGGGAATGCATCAAGCTCTGATAGGCAGGCTACCATTTTGCAAGAAAATCACTAGAGCTTGTGTACTTGACAAAGCAAGACATGCTGCTGTGAAAGGTTTGTAGGGTGGCTCCAAAATGAAGCTAAGGAAAAATTTTGGAGGGTGGTTGTATCTACTACAACACTTGGTGACAAACTGATAGAAATCCAGCTCTCTGAATGGACCTTGTTTGTGAAAAACAAGTCTAACACCTTCGGAAGTATTGTTCAGTTCTTAGTTCATCTTCATTTCACACTAGCTTGATTGTAAGATGTAGCATCTATCAAACTATTGGTTGATTCACACACATTCCAAGCCTAGGGAACACAGTTATTTCAATTGGGTTTGAGGGGTATATTTGTGCAAAAATAGTATAGTCTTAAGAGCCTTAGTTTCATCTCTAATGTTGTTCTGCTGCTAGTAGGCCTGGATAGTACCTTGACGGAGTCACGCAGGAACACAAGCATCGCTCCGCTACCAGCGAGCCTGGTCAGTACCCCAATGGAGTTACTTACATCACCTCTCTGCACAGGAAACCTTTCTCTTCTTTCACCTTATTCATTTTTCATTTTTTCATTTTTCATCTTCACAACTGTGCATCGCACTTATTCATTTCAGAGGCAAAAGAGTGATCCCAACTTATTGAGAGCGGAATAGGTTGTTCCTTCAGGGAAGTAGTTTATTATATACCCCTGATGTGCTTGTTAATATTTTCTCCCTTACCTTACTCTACTTGACTGAGATGACAAGGGTTAACCCAAAAACAACCACCTAGAGTAGGTGGCACTAGTTAGCATGCAGGCAATGTGTTTTCACCAAGGTTCACTTCGAACAATACGTATTTTCCATTGATGTGTCATGGAATAAGAGTAACAAGTTCTTCATATAGAGGCAAGATGAAAAATAACCATGTAGTGATAGTTCTACAAGGCCTCTTGTACTTCACCTAGCTTGTTTCAAGAGTAATACATGGTTTCATGCGAAACTCAGCTACGAACGAAAAAGAAAACAAACAAACAACAACACAAAGCAAGAGAAAAAGAAAAAGTGAAAGCAAAGCTAGTAAGCAAACAAGCAAGAAAACAAACAAAAAAAGCATGTAAGAAAGAAAGCATGAAGCAAACCAACTGAAATCAAGCACTACTCCTACTCCGAGACTAATGGTGCATGGGCCTGATCACGTGAAGTGAAATTTCCAATGCATCCACTGGCGCATTTGTTGACCCATGTTAGTGAAGGCTTGGTCTGTGAGCAATCCAGTTGTGCGGACCAGCAAGCAAGAAAGATATAACAATGAAGACAACCACACTTGATGTTTCAAAGTGCCCATGGGACATAAGTGAGTGCAAGTGCATGACAAGTAGCCTGTGGACTTATTACAGTGTCATTCGACACTATGTGCAGATTTTAAGCATAAGCACACTCTTGGTTGTGACATGCGAGAAAACGAAAGAAACAAAGACAACTTGCGTTTTGCACGTGTGCTTGTAATGTAAGATTCCTCCAATGCATAGGTGATGGGATCGTGCAGTGTGAGTGGAGGAAGCATGATTTGTGTGTGAGATTGATCTTCAATGCATATATATGAGTGATGAGGAGCCCCTGGTGATTGAACAATTTCCTAGTCATAAGTGAAACTAACCCCAAGAGAGTGAGGGCCTGACATAACCATCAGCTCGAGCTAAAGTGCCTCAACAGTCTTGGGTGTTTCGAATTCATCATCAGATAGATCGTCTTAAACTGGTGGCTTCATAAAATTAACTACAATAGAATCATGATCGTGATTGAATATGTGATTAAATGGATCACGATAGCCATGATTAGAAAAATCAATGATTTCATCAGCATCCTCATGATCTTATGAATCAAACAAAGGGGTAGATGAGAAGCGAACAAATTCATCCTATGTGTTTGTGGAAAAGGCGGATGAAAGATCAAGTGGATTTTCAATGAATAACTCATCCTCTCCATTGTCGAATGATGGACTGACATCCGGTGTGTCCTGTGAGTGATCAACAATGGGTGCATCTGTGGATGAAGATACACATATGAAATCATGCATGGCAGGTTCACCAAAGATGTCAGGAAGGAACAGAGGGGGCTCAGACGGATGGGAGTCATCCTTCGCCAGGTGTTGATGCTCAAGTTCCCAGTCTCTTCATCAATGATAACACATGTTGGTTTTGCAACACCAACTCCATCAGTGGCTTGTTTCTTGTTCACAACAAGTGTAGAGCCCATAATGGAAGAAAACAAGACAATATCATCTGGAGGAACAACTGAGTGCGAAGGTGGAGGTTGTGGAAAAAAATGCATATGACAACTCGATGGCCTCACAACCAAATTTGTGCAAAAATTAAGTGAAGTGATGTTGGGAGGATGTGACTGCTGAACAGGTGTGTGAGCATGATCCTTAAAATCACTCTGCAGTGGTAGAGCTGTTTGATGAGGGGATGGCTAACAATCACTTGTGACAGTGACCACATCCTTCTGTGATTACGCATCTCCAGCACTGAAGAATATTGAGTGAGGCTTGATTTCAAAATTCTTCTTGGGACAAGAAGATTTCTTAATGCAATTTTCTAATCGGTCCCAAAGATAAACAAATTTCATCTAGATCTTTGAAGCTTGAAACTACAAATCATGGAAGCGCTAGCAAAAATCCATAGTTGATTCATGCGGAGCCTTCCATTGTTGTAACATTTTTTTGTCAAGGTCTCCTAGATAAAAATGATAGAAAGTGTCTTCAATGAGATCACAAAAGTGTTGAAGTGAGTACATGTTGTCCGCCGATAGGTTGCACAGCCACCAATTTGGGGATTCGCAAAGTGTGTATGCAAGCAACAAATTTGCTTGTTCATCAGAACATCCATATTCCTCATGAAGCATGGAAATAAAGTCATGTAAGAACTCAAGCCAGGGACTTCACCTTCACCATCATACATGTAAGTGATTGAAAAACTCCCTTGTGATGGTGACACCTTCGTGACTCGAAAAACATCGTGGAGGGAGAAGAGTGCAAGAATCCATCATAGATATGAAAAGGTTAAAAGTAGGATGAGAGGACATAGCTTGTCATCTGGCCCTCCTTCTAGCGCCAGAAATGTTGACGGTGCTAGACCTGCCAACATGTCAGGGGATCTGCCCGGTAGGATGTCCCAATTAGACCTTAGACCATTTGGTGTAGGAGTCCCGGCAATGGGTCGTATGATAATGCCTTGACCGTGATTTCACATAGAGGCAAGTAAGATGTCCCTATTAGTAGAAAGGGTGTGACAACTACAATAAGTCAAGGAAGGTGCATGAGAGTTTCTAACACATGGAGCTGAGGTGAATATGCCCCTTGGAAACCTGTAATAGTACGCAGCTTGGAAGGGAACACACAAGGGAATATGCATCACAAGATGGAAACCAAGTTAGTGAGCAATCCAAAGTGATGGTTAAACAATCAACACATTTCAGAAAGATTCATACATACTTATACAGAATAGTCCATACATGCATGCGTAAGCAAAAAAATACATATATCATTTAGAGTAAACTAGATAGCATATAATACAATACAACATATGCATGAAACATGTTAGCTCTATTATATTAAGAAGTGTAAGTTTGATTCATACAATACATCCATGTCTAACCACCAGTTCCAGTAGCGGAACGTTACAACCACAACCACCTACTCTTCCAAAGAGATGTACTAGCTCTGCACAGTGGAGAAGCCAAGGCTTGTTATAATACTGTTCAAGCTTTCTCTAAGATACTCCTATCGAAGCTTGGCTGACCAAAAGACTTTATAATGAGTTATGAGGTTCTATTTATAGCAAAAGGTCGGGTGACCCTTGACATTCCCCTTTGTGATAGTTCATCTACCCTCATGACTTTTCATCTACTCTACGACTGTTACATCTAACTATTGACACTTGAACTTCTACATGACAAGACATTACATTACAATGCACATGTGCCCATGTGAGACAAAATGGCTTGAGAAATCCATGCAAGACATCACTAACACTCAATCCATTATGATGAGACCATCTCTTTGACATGCTTATGATGGTGAAGGTGGTGAGATGATGCCAAGCTTGGTCATCCGTGATGGTGTGCATGTGCTCCATGGTGACATCTTGCTGAAGCAAACTCTTGCCTCTGTTGCATCCCAGTGCATTGGTGTGGCTCCTCCATACAAATCTTCTGCTAACATGTGCATGGTCTTCTTGGGTGCGGTCGAACCAGAAACACACTAATGCATAGTGTCCTTGTAGATCTTCCAGTATGTGCTGGTGGTCATGCGCATCAAGTGTTGACTACATGTTTAGCTCCAGTTGGACTTGCTTCTTGTCTTTGCCTCGTGAGTGTGCCAAATGGGTTAGATTGCATGCGTGTGCACAATGACATGCATGCTTCTAAATTCCATTGCATGTGATCAACAACACCACTCACCATGCCTGCTCCATGCGAGCTACTGGGATGAATCTATAACTTGTACAGGTGCAGTTTCATCTGTGTATGGATGTTGCACCCCTTGTTGTACCTGTTCTTGCTGCAACTCATTCTCTCGTCTGTGAAGCTCCTATTCTTCCTTGAGTTGTTGTTTGAGCACATACAACTCCTTCTCTGTTCTGTTCTCTACCTTAGCGTGATCTTCATGCCGCACCGTCACCTCATAGCTTGAGTCTCCAACATTGCTTTCACCACAAATAGATATGCTTGAGCTTACAACTTTTTTCTACCACTGTGTTTTCAACAACCTTCCTCTTGCATTTACTGCATCTGGTATGCTGCCTTTAGCTGTTGTTCATGGTGTTGCTTGTTGTGATGTTGTTGCCATCATATCTTGATGTCCTTTTCTACGAACAACTTGATGTCTTCGTGGGTAGGCAAGTTCATAGACACTTGATCAACTCCATCCCCAAGTGTGCTCTGAACGGTGTCTTCGACTTTGCTCTCTTGGAAACCATTGTACTTGTGTTGATGAGAAGCAGATGAACACCTATAATACCTAGAGACATGGCAACACTCATGGCAAGAAATCTATCCGTCGAAAACCAAAATGAACTTGAGAACTGACTTGCAACATACCTGTGTGACTGATCACGAAGGTGCACAATTTCCACCAGGAGGTTGGGAGACTGACTGCGAAGACTGCGCAAGGCATAGTCTAGGATGTCAGGAGTCTAACTGGCTACTAAAACTACGTAATGCACAGTCTAGCCTAGCTACTGACTACTGGAATTGCGCAATGCGAAATCTTAGCTAGCAATGGTTGCAGGCTCAGTGACTGCATTGCATAATTTTCTGGGCCAACAGTCATTGTCCCTCAGAATTGCACAATGAAAGATTGGAGGATAGTCACTGGGTAGAAATGTGCATTTCCTGAGAGGAATATAGAGCCTTCCCTTTCAGAATTGTGTAATGTTGTCTTAGTGAGGCAGAGTCTGGGCCAAGGCTGCCCAGACTCGCTGATTGGAAACTGAAAGCGAATGTGAATCTGAATGCATGGCAATATTGAGTGTAAGCATAAGTGAATGATCATGCATGCAAATGGTGAATGATAGATTCAGAAAATGGAACAACACACATGTGGGTGAGGTGAGTCATCGAATTGGTGATCGTTCGTGAAAAACAGTTTCATGCATGTGACAATAGTGAGATGTTAACGAAAACTGAAATGCTGCTAGTACAAGCTAGTATGTATCAAAACTATAGAAAGAGCTCACTGAAATGAAGCAGACAACAATCATATGAAGCGAAAGGCAAAAAGTGCTAGAAATGCAACACAAGACATGGAAGGTGAACTGACCCCAGAACAGTTAAGCTGAATGTGATGATGATTCCTAGATGTGATGTCAAATGCTAGAGCAGCAAGGTTGATGTGAAGAACGAGCTCTGCAGCATTCGGTTCATGAGTTTTGATAAAATCAAAGATGTGACGCGCAGGCCACAAATATAGGAAGAGCGACACTTGGTGGGTTGTTTCCGAAATAATATTTGCATGCAACCTCCAACTGCTAAAAGTAGATCCTTGAATCAAGGGATGCCTTTACATGTTGCCTTGGGAGAAGTAGCCCATGAATAAAGATTAGTTTTTCTCGGTCTTGGAGGGAACCATTCAATTGAATTGCATAGGAAAGAGGCTACTCAACTGCTGGGAGAAAATGTGCATTTTCGAAAGAGAGCTCGACTGGTTGCCCAGGAGATTTGCATAATTTCTGGGTAGAGAAGCTGACTGCTACTTAGGATTGTGCGATTCCTGGGCTGAGAAGCCTGCTAGGAAGAATTGTGTGATTTCCTAGATGAAGCATGACTAGAAAAATTGTGCAATTCTAGAGCCCAGTAGGCTGCCAGATGGAATTTTATAATTCTGGAGCCCAGCAGGCTACCAAACTGAATTGCACAATTTCTGGAGGGAAGGTTGGTTTCTCTCTAGCATTGTGCAATTTCTTGAGGGAGTTTCTTACCCTGCAGCTAGATCAAGTCTGGAGAAATAGCCTGTGAGGGGAATGCATCAAACCTTGATAGAGAAGCTACCGTTCTACAAGAAAATCACTAGAGCTTGTGTACTTGATGAAGCAAGACATGTTGCTGTGAAAGTTTGGTAGGGAGGCTCCAAAACGAAGCTAAAGAAAAATTTTGGACGGTGGTTGTAGTTGCCACAATAGGATGGAAGGTTTTACTTTTCTTCATCTCAAAGCCCATCAAGTTCCATAACCTTGACCAAAAATTCCCAACAAATAAAGAATCACGATCACTTACAATAGAAGTAGGTAACCCAAAATGAACCTGTTGACGGTGTTGGACCTTCCAATATGTCAAGGGGATCTCCCTGGTAAGAATTCCCAATTAGAATTTTGACCGTTTAGTGTAAGAGTTCCAGTAGTGGGTTGTAAGGTAATGCCTTGACCATGATGTCGCACAGAGGCAAGTAGGATAACTCTGTCAGTAGTAAGGTTGTGATTGATGCAGTGAGTCAAGGAAGGTGTATGAGAAGTTTTAACACATCAAGGGGAGGAGAGGGTGAAGGTGAGTTCCAAGTTGAAATGGATGAGTCCCAAATTGGCTAGGAACATACAACACAAAAGGACATGCATAGCTTTCGGCGGAGTAGTCCACTCGGATGCGACAGTCACAACATACAATGTAAGATAACACGTACAAAACTCATGGATCAGTCTGAGATGAGTGCAACGGTTGCTACAACAAGGTTCATGTGAAAGGTCTGTCTGATGTCTAGTAGAGCAGTCATCACGAATGGTGACAACATTAACAACATATGCAAGACATTAACAACAAAGTTCATATAATTTCATACAAATGAGTTCATACACAAATACGTAAGTTAAACAACATATATCATTAAGGCAACTGCAGTAGTCCAACTACAATAACAAGATATGCATGAAAATGTGTTGGCTCTTATTATATAAATAAGTGTAAGTCACAATCATACAATACATCCATGTAAACCTACTAGCCCCAATAGTGGAACGTTACAGCCACATCCACCTTCTCCTCCAAAGAGATAAACTAGCTCCATGTAGTGGAAAAGCCAAGGTGTGTTACAATATTGTCCAAGCTCTTTCCAAGATAGTCTTATCAGAAGCTTGGTTGACCAAAATCCTATACAATGAGTTATGAGGGACTATTTATAGTGAACGGTGGGGTGACCCTTGACATTCCACCTTTTTACAGTTCAACTACCCTCATGACTCTTCACCTACTCTGTGTCTTTTACATCCAACCATTGACACTTGACTTACACTTTACATGACTAATGCACATGTACTCATGTGAGACAACATGGCTTGAGCAAGCCTTGCAAGACATCACTGACACTCGGTTTGTTGTGATGAGACCAATGCTTTGACATGCTTGTCATGGTGAAGGTGGTGAGTTGATTCCAAGCTTGGTCATTCGTGATGGTGTGCATGCATCTTATGGTGACATCTTGCTGAAGCGAACTCTTGCCTCCGTTGCAACCGGTGTATTGGTTCGGTCCCTTCATCCAACTCATCTACTAACATGCGCATGGTATTCTTGGGTACGGTTGAAACAAAAACACACTGATGCATAGTGTCTGTGTTGATCTTCAAGTGTGTGCTAGTGGTCATACACATCAACTTGTCGAAGTACTTGTTTAGCTCCAGTTGGACTTGCCTCTTGTCTTCGCCTTGGTGAGTGTGTTGAATGGGTTGGATTTCATGTGTGTGCTCAACGACATGCATGATGTTGAATCCCTTGCATGTGATCAACAATACTACTCACCATGTATGCTCTGTGTCAGCTACTGGGATGGATCATTAACTTTTATGGGCGCAATTTCATCGATGATTGCATGTTGCGCCCAATGTTGTTCCTATTCGTCTTGCAACTCATTCATTTGTCTGTGCAGCTTCATGTTGTTCCTGAGTTGCTGCTTCAACACATGCAACTCCTTCTTTGTTCCATCTTTTTCCTTCGCACGCTCTTCATGTCACACCGTCACTTAATAGCGGGAGTCTCCAAAGTTGCTTTCATAAAAAATGGACCTGCTTGAGCTTGCAACCTTATTCTGCCTCTATGTTGTCAACAACCCTCCTCTACCTTTTGTTGTATTTGGTATGCTATCTTTAGCTACTATTCATGATGTTACTTGTTGTGATGTTCCTGCTGTCATATCTTGATGTCCTTGTCTACGAACAACTTGATGTCTTTGTGCGTAGGGAAATCCATGGACATTTGATTGATTGCATTCCCAAGTTTTCTTTGAACAATGTCTTCATCTCTAGTCTCCTGGAAACCATTGTACCTGTACTGTTAAGAGGCAGATGAACACCTGGGATACCTGGAGACATGGAAACACTCATGGCAAGCAATCTGTCAGTTGAAAACCAAAATGAACATGAGAACTGACTTGCAACATACCTAGGTGCATGATCATGAAGGTTGTACAATTTCGGCTAGGAGGTTGGGAGGCTGACTACCAAGACTATACAAGGCATAGTCTGGGCTCTTGGGAGACTGGCTAACTACTGGAACTGTGCAATGCATAGTCCATTATGGCTGCTCACTATTGGGATTGCACAATGCGAAATTCCAGCTCGGAAGGATTGCTGGCCTAGGGACAGGTTTACACAATTTCTTGGGCCAAGAAGCCATCGTCCTCCAAAAATGCACAAAATAGTCCCAGAGGCCAGTTCTTGGGAAGGAATGTGAAAATTAGGAGAGGAAGGTGAGTGTTCCTTCCTTATATTGTGCAATGTAGCCTTGGTGAAGGTAGAGTTCGGGCCAAGGTTGGCCCGACTCGCCTACGAACAACTGAAAGAAACTAAGACAGTAAATGCATGGTGACACTAAGTGATAGTAGAAGTGATTGACAATGCATGAAAAAAATCAATGAAAGATTCAGAAAATAGATCAGCATGCATGTGGGTGAGGCATCTTGTCAGTTGGGCAAAAGTTCGTACAAAGCATTTTTATGCATGTGATAGTAGTGAGATAGTAACGGAAATTGAAACAGAGCTAGGAGATGCTAGTATATATGTAAATGACAACAAGAATTCAAAGAAATCAAGAAAATAGTACTCCCACAAGTGAAAACACAAAAAGCGACAGAAATGCAGTGCAAGGCATGGGAAGCAGGCTTACCCCAAAAAAATGAGCTAAATTTGCCCACTACTCCTAGATGTGATGTGGGATGTTAGAGCTGCAAGGTTGGTGTGAGTAATGAGCTTTGTAGCATCCAGTTGATGAGTTCTTATAACATCGAGGTTCTGACGCACATGCCACAAATCTAGGGGAAGCGACAATTGGTGGGTGGTTTTAGAATTGCTCCTTGCATGTAACCTCCAACTGCTAAACATAGCTCCCTAAAATAAGGGATGTCTTTACATGTTGCCTTAGGAGAAGTAAACCATGCATGCAAGTCTATTTTGCTCAGTCTCAGATGTAGGTTTTCACCCCATACAATAATTACGTGCATACGAATTCTAAAACACAGAAAATAAACAATGCGAGAGCATAACACATAAAACACATATACACATAGATTTTCCCCTGGATCGCAAAACCGGGACTACCAGCTTGAGTTTTCATTATGTTCCTTTCAATGTTACAATACATATTTATACATGCTGAAGCATCCAATACCATGGGCCAAAAAACCATTGCATCCAAAACCATGGACTGAAAACCATCGTGTCCAAAAACATGTGCGAAAATCATGCACAAAACCATAGGTGGGTCCACCCAACCTAACATAGGGTCCAAAACCAAAATTTTCCAAGGGTGCTGCCCCAGACCCCATAAAGTGGGGTTACGGGTGCCCTCAAACCCCCTATGACCCCCCCTCTAACCTAGTTAACTATGTGGGCTAGTCGTGGAAGGAATATAACACAACCCAACATTCTCCCACTTGTTGTTTTCTTTCCACAGGGGGTCACAAGAGAGCTTAGTCATTTATCCAACCCTGCAATGCCCATTGTTTCTATATGTGCAATGTCTAGTCTATTACAAACCATTGCATACATCAGGCTACCGACTGCACTTGCATATGGAACATGGGACATATCCTCTTCCTCTTCTTGTGTCTTGCGACACTGTTCAACAGATAACTTTACACCTACATGAATAGGAACCTTCACCAGTTTACTATCCTTCATATTAAATCTCTGTTGTATTGTCTCAACATACTTCCTCTGGTTTAACCAGAGCTTCCTCTTTACCCAATCTCTTTTAATTTCCATGCCCAAAATATAGTTTGCAGCACCAAGATCTTTCATGTCAAATTTGGAGGAAAATTGGGTCTTCAAATCCTGGATAATTTCTTTGTCATTTCGAATCAGCAAGATATAATCCACATACAAGACCAAATAAAGAACATGGTCACCAATTAATTTAAAATACACACAGTGATTTGCTTTTCTTCTAGTGAAGTTAAGTCCCTATATAAATGTATCAAATTTTTGATACCACATCCTTGGTGACTGTTTTAACCCATACAGAGACTTCTTTAACTTGCATACCAGTTCTTTTTACCCTTCATCGAAAAGCCTTCAGGTTGCTTCATGTAGATCTCCTCTTCTAGATCCCCGTGAAGAAATGTTGTCTTCACATCTATCTATTCTACCTCAAAATCAAAAGCAGCAGCAATAGGTAAAAGTAATCTAATAGAAGTTACCTTGGCAACAGGAGAAAAAATATCACCAAAATCAATTCCCGACACTTGTGAATAACCTTTTGCTACCAACTGAGCTTTGTATTTCTCCACTTTTCCTTCTACGTTTGTCTTCCTTTTAGAAACCCATTTGCTCCCAATGGGTTTCCTTCCAGCCGGCAACTCCACCAGATCCCAAGCCTCATTTTTGTGAAAAGATGCCATTTCATCATCCATGGCCTCTTTCCAGAGTTTTCCATCCTCTGAATCCATTGCTTCCTTCACAGTTCTAGGATCATCATCAGTAACAAACAAAGCAAAGTTTGAACAAAAAGCAAATGGACTGTACCTTTCTGGTTGCCTTCTTTCTCGAACTAATCATCTCATAGCCGGAGCTTCTGGCTCTTCATCTTCTAATTCCTCCTTTGCTGTAGAGTCTAATTCCTCCTCCTTTAGCTCAAACTCTATCTTCTCAGGTTCCTTTGGTTGAACTTCATGTTTAATAACAAAATTGACCTTCCTTTTTATTGGGTTCCAAATCTTATAACCCTTTAAACCATCCTTATACCCAATAAAGATGCACTTTTCAGATTCACTATCCAACTTGGTCCATTTCTCCTTTGGAACATGTACATATGAATAGCATCCAAATACCCTTAGATGTGAAAGAGAGGGTTTCTTACCAGTCCATACCTCTTTTGGAGTCTTATCCTCCAATGCTGATGAAGGTAACATGCAGTATCCACCACCTCTGCCTAGAATTCCTATCCTAACCCGGCACCACTGAGCATGCTTCTTGCCCTTTCCATCAACATCTTGTTCATTCTTTCTGCAACTCCATTTTGCGGAGGTGTATATGGAGTAGTCTTCTGCCATGCTATACCACGCTTCTTACAGAATTCTTCAAATTACTTGCTACAAAACTCTCCACCATTATCTGTCCTCGACACCTTTATCTTTTTCTCTGTCTGATTTTCCATGAGAGCCTTAAATTCTTTAAACTTGTCAAAGACTTCAGATTTCTTCTTAAGGAAATATATCCACGTATTCCTTGAGAAGTCATCTATAAATGATACATAGTACATAGACTTACCCAGTGATGGAACCTTCACAGGTCCAAACACATCACTGTGCACAAGTTCTAATTTCTATTTCGCCCTCTTACTACCAGAGGGGAAACTCACCTGATTTTTCTTCCCATATACACAATTTTCATAGAAATCAAAATCCAGAGAGCTATTACTCATACCTTCTACCATACCTCCACCATGAAGTATTCGAAGGCCCTTCTCTCCAATATGTCAAAGCCTTTAATTCCATAGCATGGTCTTTTCTCCAGAGACCACTAGATTTTCTGCTCCACTTTCAAGAACCACAAAATTGTTGCACCCATCAATAACAGTGCTACCTTGCAGCTTGTATAGAGTTCCAATCCGAACTCCCACATCAATACTAGTGCCCTGAACCATTTTGCAGGTATCCTTCTCGAACAATGTTTTTACATCTGCAACATCCAGCTTGCTTATAGAAGTCAAATTTCTAGCTAATGTAGGGATATGTAGAGCACTTGGAAGCATTCTAACCCTTCTACCTTGCAACTTCAACTTTACTTTTCCACGAGCAATGATTCTAGCCTTCCTTTCATCCCCTAAGAAGACATCACCACCATCATATTTCTCATACTTGCAGAATGACTCTATGGGGAGTGAAGTGAAAGGATGCACCTGAGTCAATCAAACATGCCTCATGATCTACATGTGTACTTGAAGAAGCCAAGTACACATCCTGACCTTCATCTAAGGTGGTTTTCACCTCTGTAGAAGGAGCCTTGTCATATCCCTTTCCTTTGTCAGGAGTTTTAGATTTATAGTCCCTTTTAAAGTGACCTTCCTTTCCACATTTTTAGCACACCACATTTACAGGTTTTCCTGGAGATTTAGATCTCCCACTCGATGACATATTTTTGTTTCTGTTCTGGGACCGTCCTTGTACAGATAAGGCATCACCATTCTGGCTCTCCATATTTTTCCGTCTCATCTCCTCCGTCAGCAAGGCTGAGACTATTTCATTAAACTCTAAGGCAGTTGCATTGCTACAAACTGATGCACTTATCTTCATCTAAAATTTTAATATCAATAAATGTTAACTAACTTAGCACAGTATTAAATGTGTTTAGATGGTCTGTCATGGAGTTTCCATCTTTCATCCTCAGGTTATATGTTATGAACCAACTCAAGTAAAGATAGAAAAGATAGATCAACACCTTAGAATTCAACCTCTTCGAGGGGGCAACCTCCTTTACATTACATATGAACAATTCTTGGATGATACAAATGACAAAACCTCCTTTCTATATAGGAGTCTAAGGAGTCACAATATAACCTAGCCAACCTAACAATAATAATATAAAAGCCACAAAAATAACAATAGAGGGATTCTATGGGGCACAGTAATAGCAATATGGGGTAATAGGGGCACAACAATATAAATAAGGGGTACAACTACCATAGTAATGGGGGTAATCACTAGTATTATAGGGACCCAACATGCCCCTCTCCTTCAAAAAAAGTGTTGTCCTCAACGCTTGAGTAGTTCTGGATACTTCTGTATAAAATTCTCATCCTCCCATGTGGAATCTTCTGCAGATAAGT
>APFE031498499.1:173361-189247 GCA_000404065.3 Pinus taeda
TGGTGTCAACCTTATAGGTTGTGGAAGGCTAGGGGTAACAACACTTCCATATTTATAGTTGTGACTGGTATGCTTCTTTGTTGCCATAATTTTGCTTTCCATTTTTCTTGCTAACTTGAATGCCTTCTCTAATGAATCAGGTTCCCAAAGGCGAACATCATGTTGGATATTATCCTTTAGAGACCCTATGAACACATCAATCCTATGCTCCTCTGGAATATCTTTTACCCTTATGTTCAATTTTTGGAACTCCTCAATGTGCTCCATTATTGAACCCTTTTGTTTGAGACTTATCAATTGGCTAAAAAGTGTTGCTTTTTGTATCCTCATAATGTGCTGTCAATTCTTCCGTAAAAATTGCCCAAGTGATAATTTGTTTACGAGAGCAAAGCCATTGATACCATACAAACTGATTTGGTTCCAAATATAAAGTTGCCATACATACCTTTTGTGTGTTTTGCACATTATTGAGATCAAAAAATTGCTCCATATGTAATATCCATGTCATGGGATCCTTGCCATCAAACTTATATCGATTTTTGGAATATGGTGGGTCTTCGATCCAACATTAGAATCTATGGAATCGTGATTAACATTTCTTTTGTTCTCATCATGAGTTTCCTTTAGTACCTTTTCACCATTAGAGACCATTCCTTGTAGCAACTTATTCATATTTATTGTCAATTCTTCCGTCTTATCATCCATGCCATCAATTTTAGCGTCTGTGCCATTCATCTTAGCATCCATTCTACTCATCTTAGCTTCCATTCCATCCATCTTAGCTTCTACGCCCTTCTTTAAATAATCCATCTTAGCTTCTATACCTTTCTTTAAACCATCCATCTTAGCTTCTACATCTTTCCTTAAACCATCCATCTTAGATTCTATTGCTTTTTGTGCAAGTGACACTTGTTGCACTTGTTCTTGTAATTTTGATATATCATGTAGCATTTCTTCCTCTTCTTCATAAGCCATGCTAGAGCTTTCAGGTTCCTTACTAGGTGCTTGCATTTTCTTTCCTCGGGGCATTAGTTACCGATAATAATGCTTTATTATGCCCTTTGAATTCCTTCAAAATAAATTTCAAACCAATCTTAAGCAAAAATTTAAAAGAATCTACACACCTTTTTTCACTTTGTAGGAGCTCGATATTGCCTCTGATGTATCTTTGTACATTCAAATTATCTAGTTCTGAAATTGTGATTTGTTGTAGCCCTCTGTGTCCTCTTTCCAATGCCACCAGTCTGATCCAAATTGGATTCTCCAAGGAAGATTTATGTGAAATCTCCCACAGTGACCTGATTATGGAATAGTTCAATAGGACGAACTTGTACGATGTGCCATGAGTCCCTGTTTTGTCTTTTGGCTCTAAAAATATATATAAAAGAAACTAAAGTTTGTCCTCCTTCTGAACCTTCTTACGAAATTTCAATCCAATACCTAGAGAAAACGTTATGATGATTTTCCCCAGGCCACCTATTTGGAATGTAATTCAGGTGTCTGCTAAAAGACCAACTTCCTCGGATCATATCTCCGCAAATATAGCGCAAAACGCTCTAAAATTTGGACTCGAGATTCAGCGCGATGTCTTCTCAAATGGGTTTTTTAAGCTTCTGAAACGTCGAAAAAAAAGTTATTGCGAAAATGCCACGATGACCTATTTGGAGCAGCAAAACCCTAGAATCCAAAGCTCTGATACCAAATGTTATGAACCAGCTCAAGAAAAGATAGAAGAGATAGATCAACGCCTTAGAATTCAACCTCTTTGAGGGGGAAACCTCCTTTACATTACATAAATTAACAATTCTTGGATGATACAAATGACAAAACCTCCTTTCTATAAATAGGAGTCTAAGGAGTCACAATCTAACCCAACCGACCTAACAATAATAATATAAAGCCACAAAAATAACAATAGAGGGATTCTATGGAGCACAGTAATAACAATATGGGGGAAATAGGGGCACAACAATATTAATAAGGGGTACAACTACAATAGTAATGGGGTAATCACTAGTATTATAGGGACCCAACATTATACAACTTTTCCACAGGAACAGTTTATTCACCAGAGACTTAGATTGGTACAAAGTCCCTAACTTGTCTCACAAAGCCTTCGCCGTAGCTTCCCCTGATACATTCAACAATACTAAATCTGAGACACATTCGTATTGTGCTATTTGCCTTCCAATCCAACTTATTCCATTCTTCGTCGGACACTCCCATTGGTTTAGTACCCAGATCTACCGGAATCCAATAATCTTTATCCACCAACAGATCCTCCATCTTGAGTTTCCACAACTCAAAACTCTGACCATTAAATTTCTTGATCTCTATCCTTCCACTACTCACCATCTTCTTTCACCACCAGAATTGATCTCACAGATCTCCCACTGAACAAAGTCTACCACAGGCCCGAGCAAAACCCCTCAACAACAAAGGCATCCCCTTGAAGCCAAAACAACTCTAATACCAAATGTAGGTTTTAATCCCTTACAATAATTACTTGCATACAAATTCTAAAACACAGAAAATAAACAATGCGAAAGCATAACACATAAAACACATATACACAGAGATTTTCCCTTGGATCCAAAAACTGGGACTACCAGCTTGTTTCTTCATTATGTTCCTTTCAATGTTAAAATACATATTTATACATGCTGAAGCATCCAATACCATGGACCAAAAAACCATCATGTCCAAAACCATGGAACAAAAACCATCACGTCCAAAAGCATGTGCGAAAATCATGCACAAAACCATAGGTGGGTTCACCCAACCTAACATAGGGTCCAAAACCAAAATTTTGTAGGGCGCTACCCCAGACCCCATAAAGTGGGGTTACGGGTGCCCCTCAAACCCCCTGCGACCTCCCCCACTATAACCCCTGGTTAACTACATGGGCTAGTCTTGGAAAGAATATAACGCAACCCAATGGTGGAGGGAAGCACTCAACTCAGCTACACATGCAAGAGATTGCTTGACCGCTAGAGAAAAATGTGCATTTTTTGGTTGGGAGTTGGGTTGGATGCCTAGGATATTTGTGCAATTTTTGGGCAAAGCAGCTGACTGTTGCCTAGAATTGCACAAATTAGCATCCTTGATGGGGAATCTGCGTAAATCCTGCTAGGAGGGTTGGTAGGTAGGATTGCACAATCATGGAGCCCAGTAGGTTGCCAAAGAGGATTGCACAATTTCTGGAGGGAAGACAGGTTGCCCTCTAGAAATTCACAATTTTCAAGGGGAAGTTCCTCATCCTGCAACTGGACCAAGTCTGGGTGAATAGCCTGTGAGGGAAATGGATCAAGCTGTGATCAACAATCTACCTTTGTGCAAGAAAGACACTGAAGCTTGTGAACTTGTCGAAGCAAGGCAAGCTGCTGTGAAGGTTGGAAGGGAGGGTCCAAAACAAGGCTAAGGAAAACTTTTGGAGGGTGGTTGTAGCCACTACAACACTTGGGGACACATTGGTAGAACTCTAGCTCTCTAAATGGACATTGTTCGTGAAAATAAGGTCTAACACCTCCAGAAGTATTGATCAGTTTTCATCTCATATTGGTTTCACACTAAATTGATTGTAAGATGTAGCATCTGCCAAATGCTTGGTCGATTGACACACATTCCTAGCCAAGGCAACACAGTTGTTTCGATTGGGGTTGAGGTGTATATAGGTGCACAAGTAGTATAGTCGTCAGAGTCTTAGTTTCATCTCTGGTGTTGCTCCACTGCCAGCAGGCCTGGACAGTACCCTGGTGGAGTCACATAGGAACACAAGCATGGCTCCGCTGCGAACAAGCCTGGTCAGTACCCCAGTGGAGTTACTTGCATCACCTCCCTATGCATGAATCCTTTCTCTTCTTTTCCCTTATTCATTTTTCATTTTCAATTTTTGACTTTTCATTTTTTTATTTTTCACTGTGCATAGCACTTATTCATTTTTAGAGGTGGAAGAGGGATCTCGACTTATTGAGAGCAGAAGAGGTTGTTCCAGTAGAGAAGTATTTTATTGTATCTCTGACATGCTATTAAGATTTTCCCCCTTACCTTACTCTACTTGAATGAGATGATAAGGGTTAACCCAAAAACAATTGACTAGAGAAGGTGACACTAGTTAGTGCGCAAGCATTGTGTTTACAACAAGGTTCACTTTGAACAGTATGTATTTTCCTTCAATGTATCATGGACTAAGAGTAACAAGCTCATCATGCAGAGGCAAGATGACATATAACCAAGCAGTGATAGTTGTACAAGCCCTCTTGTACTTTACCCAACTCACTTCAAGAGTCATACATGGTTTCATGCAAAACTAACCTACAAACGTAACAAGCAAACGAACTAACAATAAACAAAGCAAAGCAAGAGCAGAAGAAAAAATGAAAGCAAAGCAAGTAAAAAAATAAGCAAGCAAACAAATAAGAAAACAAATCACGTAAGAAAACAAGCATGCAAGAAAAAAATTGAAAGCAAACACCACTCCTACTCCTACACTAATGATACACGGGCCTAATCACGTGAAGTGATACTTCCAATGCAGCCACCAACGCATTGGTAGACACATGTTGGTGAAGGCTTGGTCTGCAAGCAACCTAGTTGTGCGAACCAGCAAGAAAGAAAGATATAATAATGAAGACAACCACACTTCATGATTCAAATTTCCCGTGGGACATAAGTAAGTGCATGTGCATGACGGGTGGTTTGCAGACTTATCATGGTGCTGTGTTACAATACATGCAACTTTGAAGCATAAGAACACTCTCAACTATGACATGCAAGCAAATGAAAGAAACAAAGATAACCTACGCCGCACATAAGTGCTTACAGTGTAAGACTCCTCGAATGCATGAGCAATGGGATCGTGTAGTTCGAGTGGAGGAAGTAAAATATTAGTGTTAGATTAATATTGAGTGCATACATATGAGTGGTGAGGAGCCTTGAGTGTTTGAATAATTTCCTGATCGAAAGAGAAACCAACCTCAGGACAGCAAGGGCCTGACATAACCATAAGCTCGAGCTGAAGTGCCTCAACGGTTTGTGGGGTTTCGACTTCATTGAAAAATGGATCTGCATAGACCAGTGGCTTAGATGGATTAAAAAGAAGTGAATCAACATCATGATCAGATGATGAGGTGAAGAGATCACAACAACCAAGATAAAAAAATTCAGCATGTTGGTCGGCATCCTCTTGATTTGATGCATCACACAGAGGGGTAGATGAGGAGGAAGGATGTTTGCCCTCTGCGTTTCTAGAAAAATCAGATGAAAGATCAACTGGATTTCCAATGAATGATTGGTCCTCTCCATTGTTGGATGATGGGCTAACATACAGTGTGTCCTACAAAAGATCAATAATGGGTGCATCCATGGATGAAGACACACATGAAAAATCATGGATGGCAAGTTCACCAATGATTTTATGAAATAATGGAGGGGACTCAGATGAAAGGGAGTCATCCTTTGTCGAGTGTTGATGCTCAAGCTCCTACTCATACTCTTCATGAATGATAGTGCATGTTGGTTGTGCAACACCAACTTTGTCAGTGGGTTGTTCCTCGTCCATAACAAGTGAAGAGTACAGAATGGATGAACACAAGACAACATCATCCAGAGGAACACCCAGGTGTGAAGGTGAAGGTCGTAGAAAATAACGCATATGAGAACTCGAAGGACTCACAACCAAATATACGCAAAAATTGAGTGAAGTGATGTTGGGAGGGTGTGAAGGGTGAACAGGTGTGTCAGCATGATCCTCAACCTCATTGGGCAGTGGTGGCGCTGTTGAATAAGAGGAAGGCGGACAATTAGTTGAGACAGTGCCCACTTCCACATGACATTGTGTAGCTCCATCAATGAAGAATGTTGAGTGAGGCTTGATCTCAAACTTTCTCTTGGGATGGGCAGATTTCTTAAGACAGTACTTGAACTAGTCCCAAAGATAAGCAAATTTCATCTGGCTCCTCGGAGCTTGAAACTGCAAGTCATGGAAGTGCTACCAAAAATCAAGAATGGATTCATGCAAAGCCCTCCATTGCTATAATAGTTTCCATTCAAAATGTTCTAGATCAAAATGATAGAACATGTCTTCAATAAGGTCACAGTAGTGCTCAAATGAGTGCATGGTGTCTGCTAGTAGGTTGAGCACCCAAGGAAATGTAGATTCACGAAGTGTGTATGCAAGGAGAAAACTAGCCTGTTCATCAGAAAACTTATCTTCCTTATGAATCATGGAAAGAAAGTTATGTAAGTGCTCAGTTTAGGCCACTTCGCCTTCACCGTCATACGTCTTAGTGGACAAGAGATCGAAAAGCTTCCCTGGGATTGAGACATCTTAATGATTCGAAAAATACCTCAATGGAAGAAGAGTTAAAGACTCCATGAAAGATATGAAAAGGTTCAAAACTAGATGAGAGGACACAGCTTGTCATCAGGCCCTCCTTCTAGCATTAGAAATGTTGACAGTTTTGGACCCACCAACATGTCAAGGGGATATCCCTGGTAAGAAGTCCCAATTAGATCTCAGACCGTTTGGTGTAGGAGTCCCAACAATGGGTTGTAAGGTAATGCCTTGAACACAATGTCACATAGACGCAAGTAGGATAACTCTGTTAGTAGCAAGGGTGTGACTGATGCAGTGAGTCAAGGAAGGTGTATGAGAAGTTCTAACACATCAAGGGGAGGTGAGGGTGAAGGTGAGTTCCAGGTTGAAAGGGATCAGTCCTAACCCGACTAGGAACACACAACACAAAAGGACATGGACAGCTTCCAGTGGAGTAGTCCACTTGGATGCGACAGTCACAACATTCAAGGTAAGATAACACGTACATCACTCACAGATTAGTATGAGGCAAGTGCAACGATTGTTAAAACAAGGTTCATGTCAAAGGTCTACCTGATGTTCGGCAGAGTAGTTGACATGGATGGTGACAACAATAACAACATATACAAAACATTAACAAGAAGATTCATATAATTGCATACAAATCAATTCATACTCAAATACGTAAGTTAAACAACATATATCATTAACGCAACTGGAGCAGTCCAACTACAATAACAACATATGCATGAAAATGTGTTGGCTCTTATTATATAAATAAGTGTAAGTCACAATGATACAATACATCCATGTAAAACTGTTAGCCCCAACAGTGGAACATTACAACCACATCCGCCTACTCCTCCAAAGAGATGAACTAGCTCTGTGTAGTGGAGAAGCCAAGGCACGTTACAATACTGCCCAAGCTCTTTCCAAGATAGTCTTATCAGAAGCTTGGCTAAACAAAATCCTATAAAATGAGTTATGAGGGACTATTTGTAGCAAAGGGTGGGGTGACCCTTGACATTACCCTTTGTGACAGTTCAACTACCCTCATGACTCTTCACCTACTCTATGACTGTTACATCCAACCATTGACACTTGAATTACACTTGACATGACTAATGCACATGTACTCATGTGAGACAACATGGCTTGAGCAAGACTTGAAAGACATCACTGACACTCGGTTTGCTGTGATGAGACCAACTTTTGACATGCTTGTGATTGTGAAGGTGGTGAGTTGATGCCAAGCTTGGTCATTCGTGATGGTGTGGATGCACCTCATGGTGACATCTTGTTGAATCGAATTCTTGCCTCCATTGCAACTGGTGAATTGATTCGGCCCCTTCATCCAACTCGTCTGCTAACATGTGCATGGTCTTCTTGGGTATGGTTGAACCAAAAAAACATTGATGGATAGTGTTTGTGTTGATCTTCAAGTCTGTGTTGGTGGCCATTTGCATCAACTTGCAAAAGTACATGTTCAACCTTAGTTGGACTTGCTTCTTGTCTTCGCCTTGGTGAGTGTGTTGAATGGGTTGAATTGCATGAATGCACTCAACGACATGCATGTTGTTGAATCCCTTGCATGCAATCAGTAACATTTCTCACCATGTCTACGCTGTGTCAGCTGTTGGGATGGATCCTTCACTTGTACATGCATAGTTTCATCTGTGAGTGAATGTTATGCCCACTGTTGTTCTTCTTCCTATTGCAGCTCATTCTTCTTTTTGTGCAGTTTCATGTTCTTCCTGAGTTGCTGCTTCAGTACACGTAACTCCTTCTTTGTTCCATCTTCTACCTTCAGGCAATATTTATGTCATATTGTCACTTCATAGCGGGAGTCTCTAAAGTTGCTTTCATCATCAATGGACCTGGTTAAGCTTGCAACCTTGTTCTACCTCCGTGTTGTCAACAACCCTCCTCTTGCATTCATTATATTTGGTATGTTGTCTTTAGTTCTTGTTCATGATGCTTATTGTTGTGATGTCGCTATTGTCATATCTTGATGTCGTTGTCTATGAACAACTTGATGTCTTCGTGGGTAGGCAATTCCATGGACACTTGATCAACTACATCCCCATGTGTGCTTTGAATGGTGTCTTCATCTCTACTCTCCTGAAAACTATTGTACCTATATTTTTGAGAGGCACATGAACACCTGGGATACCTAGAGACAAGGAAACACTCATGGCAAGAAATCTGTCAATCAAAAACCAAAATGAACATGAGAACTGACTTGCAACATACCTGGTTGCGTGATCATGAAGGTTGTGCAATTTTGGTCGGGAAGTTGGGAGACTGACTGCCAAGACTACACAGGGCACAGTCTGGGCTATTGGGAGACCGACTGACTACTGGAACTACGCAATGCACAGTCCATTCTGGTTGCTAGTTGTTGGGATTGCGCAATGTGGAATTCCAGCTGGGAAGGATTGCTGGCCTAGGGACAAATTTGTGGAATTTCTTGGGCCAAGCAGGCACCGTCCTCCAGAAATGTGAAAAATAATCCTGGAGGCTAGTGCTTGGGAAGGAATGTGCAAATCTAGAGAGGAAGGTGAGCCTTCCTTCCCTAGATATCGCAATGCAGCCTTGGTGAAGGCAAAGTCCGGGCCAAGGTTGACCCGACACGCTGATGGGCAACTGAAAGCAACTAAGACAGTAAATCCATGGCAACACTAAGTGATAGCAGAAGTGATTGACAGTTCATGCAAAACATAAATGAAAGATTCAAAAAACATATCAACATGCATGTGGGTGAGGTAGTTCACTGCTTGGGAAAATGTCCGTGCAAAACAGTTTCATGCATGCGATAGCAGTGAGATAAAAAAAAAAACGAAATAGAGCTAGGACAAGCTAGTATATATGTAAACAACAACAATTGTTCAAAGAAATCAAGAAAACAATACTCCCACAAGAGAAAACACAGAAAAGAGACAAAAATGCAGCATAAGGGATAGGAAGCAGGCTTACCCAAAAACAGCTGAGCTGAATGTGCCGATTGCTTCTAGATGTGATGTGGGATGTCAGAGATGCAAGGTTGATGTGAGGAATGAGCTCTGCATTGTCCAGTTGATGAGTTTTGATAACATCAAGGTTGTGACGCATATTTCATGTGTTATATACCTAGGGGGGATAATATGGGGTACAAAGCGAGGTACCCAAGGTAATAATGTAATAATGGGATGGGCCACAGTAATAAATAAGGTGGTTAACCCATATCATGTAAGGGACCACAAGTAGTTAGTAATAATGTAATGGGCCCATGGTATTAGTTCGATGGTATGAGGGAACCATGGTAATGATCCATGGTATTGTATGTATGAGGCCTATATAGAGGCTAGAGACTCTACATGGAGAGAAGTCAAGGAATTGTCAAGGATTATTGTATGAACAGGCATATGGCTCGTGGAGTGTTCTCCTTCCTTAAGGAGTGAATGTATGGTGTTGCCCAACCATAAGGGTTTTGAGATCAATAAAGAGAATCATTTCTATATTTGAATCTTATTATTCTTGGGTTTATTTCTATTGTCGTATATTTTTGGATCGGGTCTATAACATTAAGTTTATTGTGTTTATCTTAAGTGGTAGAAAAGAATCATTATGATCTTCTCATCTAAATTTAAATTCCACAAATAACATAATAAACTTTGATATTAATGACATTTAACCTAATGTTATAATATAATATTAAAAAAATTTATAATATAATTAATAAAACTTAATAAAAATAAATTATATCTCATCCACATAACATTTTTTCCCTTTATAATTTATTAATATAAAAACATTGCAATTAAAGAAAATAATGTAAAAAAACATTATATTATGAAATTCAAATAAAAATAAAAATAGACATCATTAAACATTCCTTTCAATAAACGTTTCTTTTTCTTAATAAATTTCTCATCCACATAATATTTTTCATTTTATAATTCATTAATATGAAAACATTACAAACAAATAAGAATACACCATAAACATGTTCAAGATCAAAAATAAGTTGTCGCAGATAACGTGTCACGCCCTTATCCTGGCGATAGTCTTTCAACCGCACATAGGTAGGTGTGGCACCACTACCCAATTTATGTTCACCAATACTCTCAAGTATGGACTATGCCTAGCATTCAACACTTAGAATATTTTTCAAATTTTACTAAGCATTCATCTTTTAACAAAACGGAAATACATTCATCATCATCATTTATAAACATATGCACAAGGGATATAATCTTCTTTTAATGGGAGGGGAAACTCCCTGGTTAGAGTTTGCCCAAATAATAATAATAATACACTTTTGCAAGTAATTATACATGTACAACCTTTGCAAGGCAACCCGAAGTTCACCTTTACAATTTTGCCAATTTTCAGTTTGGGTTGTCGTTCAGGGTTGTCCCACCCCAGGTCACCCTTCATTCAGCCTCAACTTTCTATTCGTTAAGGGTGTCCCTCATTCAGCCGCACCCTTCCGTCAGTTAGGGTCATCCAAGTCATTCAGCAGTGCCCCCACATTCATTCAGGGTCGCCCCTTCATTCAACAGTGCCCCGTGTTCATTTAGGGTCACCCCTTCATTTAGCAATGCCCTCGCATTCGTTCAGGGTCGCCCTCATTCAGCTCACCGAGCAGACACACCCCACTACAACTCGTCCGAGCAAGTGCGCCCCACTGCAACTTGTTCACGAGCAGACACACCCCTTCGTAGCTCATCCAAGTAAGGTCTCCCCACTGTAACTCGTTTGGGAAGAGGCACCCCACTATAGCTCACCTGGGTAGGGCCGCCTCACTGTAGCTCGCTTGTTTAGTTTTCTATTTTTCGTCCAAGTGCTACAGTGCCCTATCCGCCTGTACTTTCAGCCTCTTTGTTCACTCACCCTTCTTTCTTGTCCAAGTATTGAGTACGCCTTGAACTTTCTTTTGAAGCTTGAATTTGATGCCTTATCCCTTACACATGTTCACCAAATATATATGAACTCTCCAAGTGATAATGTGGGTCAGCCTGCCCAGGCTGACCACTCAATTCGTCCATCGCACCATAAATCAAGTCGACTCGCCCCTTACGTTGGTTCACTAGATCCACCTACCCAACCATCCACCATATAAGCATGTCATCATGGTTTTCTATACTTAATCATTCTTTTGAATATGTGTTGACTCATCGCAACTCGTGTTTCGGGCGTGTTTAACCGATCGCCCAACTCACCACACACCAACTCATCCCATCATCGTAACTTTCATTGCATGTGACTCAGGTGCATTTAACTAACCGCTCAACTCGTTGCACCCAACTACTCATCACCTTTAACCAAAGATGCTTTTGCCCCACCATCGCACATCGCATGAACTCAACTTGTGGGCGTGACATACTCCCCCACACAAAATGGTTTTTGTCCTCGACAACACAATCATATGACATCGCAAAGTTTCACTACCTCCAACATCCAAAATGTCCATGTTTCCCACCTTTTCTCTGCCATCGCATAAACCAACAATGTCCATGAGTCCATGAATAGGAAAGTCTCCTCAATTCATGATCACCAACCACCTCTATTGCAATCTCCACATGTTGCCCCACTGTGGAATGTTGATCCCTCAACCTCAAGGTACATGTTATCACTGCAACATATATCATGTTGACCCCAACATGTATCATCGGCATGTGAACCACTACAATGATACTCCAACCCAACTCTAACATATCTCAGTACACTACTGGCTCCATGACTTGAACTAGTTGGGTAGCTAATCCAACTATCATGCTCAAATCATGAGAATGAACCTCCTCATGCCATCATTAGTCATTTCTCTCAATGTCTTGTCACAACATCAACTCGATCAAGAATCCATCCCATCTCCACCAAAATGTAAGGAAGCCATGCCCAAGTCCATGAAGTAATCTCCATCTCTCCATAACATGTTGTCCATGATTTTTGTGTCAATGTGTTACATGCCAATCAGTCACATCTATCCAAACATCATCATCCATATGTGTGAGGTCCATCTCCTCAAAATGAAGAGATCCTCTCATCAAATTGACTCTTAATGTGCCACATCCAAGTCCATGAAGCAACCTCCATCACATCTGTAATATGCCATACCTCAAGTCTCTAAAAGGACAAGTATACACCTATCTCATCATCCATGTTCTGCCCATGGTCATAAACTAATCAGCCTCCATGTATCAAAAGAGGTTAAGTCTCAGCTCAACCCATGCCCAAGTGTTGCCACCAAGGCATCATCATTGTTGCAACTCCATCAACTTCAAAGTGTCTCATCTTGATCGTCTACATCAAGTTACTCCCCCTAAATACACCCATCAATGTGCCCAAAGGTATGCATCTCATACTGCATCAAAGTCAGGTACACCACTCACCTTAGCTCCTCAATGAATCAAATACTCCATGACCACCACAATATGAAGTCTTCGATGGCTGCAACTATCTCAAGTCATCATGAGCAACATGAATCATCTCCATCCAACATCTTGGCAAGCATACATGTCTTAGCCTCATAGGTCACTACAAGATGCCTCTACACTCCATGTAGTATGGATACTCCATAGTGTGCTCACAAATCCAACCAATCCATGGCCTTGTTGTACAAAAGTTCACAACATCTCCATCGGCTTATAAGTAAAAGGTCTCCATGTCACATCAAAAAATCTATCCACACAACATCACTGCCTTGGCACTCCTCATTGGATGCCCATAAGTAACATCTCTATATAGGTGCACCTGCATAATGTCCCTGCATAGTGTCTACCATGTTTCATCTATCCAACTCAATGTCCATGATTCAAGCTACCTGTTGTAACATTATTTGGTTTTGATAAGTTAGTATATTAGTCAAAAATAATTCTAAAATGTTAAGTTAGGATATGGATGAAAAAGAAAGAAAAGTTAAAATGTTAGTCCAATTTAATGTTTTATAGGCATTTATATCAATAAAATGATAGGTATTAGCTTCCCTAAACAAATAAGGCAAAAGGAAAATAAAATGTTAGGGAAGAAAAAAGAAAAGAATGGATTCATTTCACATTTTTATAAATGCACAGGATGCTAGTCAAAATTCGCCACAAGTCAAATATCAAATGATGTCTGTTGTACAAAACAAAAAGGCAAAGGAACAAAGGTTTTACTCTAAAGAGTGATATATCAATTAATTTTTGTATAGTGATCCCTTATCCCTAAGTTTTAAAACCCCAAATCTCCCCCTCCACTTATACTCTGATCCACCCACCTATTCCTAAGTTTTAACACCCCCCCTCATACATTGAAAATATTCCCCACTATGCGGTAAATTAACTCCCACTGACCCCACCTGGTGTCCCATCATGTCACGATAACTCTCTGCCGCCTCTCACTCCATCTCCACCCATCTCCCAAGATCTAACAGCCCGCATAGCATTTCGGCCCCCCCTCACCATCCGAACTTTACTATCGGGGAGGGTTCGAAATGGGCGGTATTCCAAACCACGCCCGCCCCTACGTGTTAACATTATGGCTTCTCTGACCCCCCTCAGTCGAAACCACTAATGCTCTCCCCCCCCCCAAAAAAAAAATAAGTTTCCCTCACACCCGATACCACTCTCCTACCCATTGTGCCCCTGCCACTCACCTTATGCAATGTCATTTGCCTATTAACTCCACCAATTACATCTGCTCCCTCCACAATTAAGTTCTTAAGTAGTAAATGGTTTAGCCACTAATCCAATAGACCCGCACCACCTTCAACAAAAAAACCACATTGTTATATAAACCTCCCTTTCACTCGTTAACAAGTTATAGAATTCATACACTGTCACTGTTATTACTTTGTTATAGGTTTGTTGGACTAAACTCTGACGTTTTCACCCGCCAGCAACACTGTCTACTTAATTGTTTTCACCCTATTGCCTCTGGTATTTCCCCAAACCTGCCACCTCTCTATTTATTGAAACCTCAAATCCAATTTTCACTCTTGTTCTTAGCTTTATCTAAAAATGCCTCCAAAGGAAAAAGTACTAGAAGAACATGTCAATCCTATGATCTATCCTCCCACTGATTTTCACCACATCCCTTTGGCTGATAGATACCTTAAAATCCATGAAACTCTTTGGGAATTTGAAATTTTTGAGATGTATTATTGGCTCGAGGAAAAATATATTAACAAATACGATGACATTCAGTTGTGGGAGTCCAATTTAGCCAACTATATTTTTCCTCGTACCCACAACACCCCAGAATTTGTTAGGAAGTGACATGCATCCTATTTTCCAAGCCAAAGGTCTATCATTACCCCCACTGGAGAAATTATTTTTACTATTACTCCTCAAGCCATAGACCAGATGATTCAATCCCCCACAGTAGAGAATTCCACCCTCTTTTCCTATGAAGCACTTGTTGAGTTATACCAGAAACTGGACTTTGTCAAGAGGGCCAAAACCCTTGAGCCGTTCTTCACAGAAGAAGCCTCATTGCCAAAGAAAAATCCTCCATATCCCTCCTCTATTTTCCCTACGAAATCCAAACAAATAATCACAGTTATATCTTACCTCCTTGGCTACTACTTAGATCAGTGGGTAGATGAGGCCATTATAGGATTTCTATCCATTTTCTCTATTGATTCCAAGCCCTCCATCATGTTTAACATTATCCAATTTCTTGCAGATTCCATCATCAACTTATCAAATTCCCAACTGAGGAGGTATTCAAGTATGCCTCTGTGTTAGTTTATATGTTCTTATACTTTCAGGGAGACAAAATCAACCTTGCTTTACAAAAGTTGGATGACAAAGGAAACCAGTAGTGAGTCATCTTTTAGACTACTCTATTTATGAAGGAACAAAAGGAATACACATATAAACAGTTCATAGAGATGTTTGTGCATCCAACATGCAATCTCCTAGGTGCCAAGATAGAAGCAAGGATCAGTGAGGAAATTAGAAAGGTGTTGCAGCTATCAGACCAAGTTCAGGAAGGGGATTGGTACCTCCACCAAAACTATACAAAATTGAGAATATTTGGGTGTGATATTTCATCTTATAAGCTGTCTAAATCCTCCCAATGAGGATTTTTTCTCTAGAGTACATAAGGCATATGCTCAATATGGATGAAAACCAATTTGTAGTTGTCAAGAAGAAGTCCCAATTCAAAACCAAAACACAGATTGGGCCTTTCATTTGCAACAGCAGGGTAGCAGGGGAAGAAGAAGATAAGCTATCAAAGGAAATGTAGTTCATCCTTAGCTTCACCTGGTCATATGATCTATCACGCGGAATGAGTCGATATTGCGGACAAGATAGACCTTACTAGAATCTAAAGAAGACCTAATGACAAGCAAACCAACCAGACACTATCTTTCTCTAAATGTGCTTTTATAAATAATGGCAAACAAATGTGTTTAAGGCCTACCTCATGTCTAACGCAAGTTTGGGGATTCCTTTGCTCCTTTGATCCAAGTAAGTTCCTTTGTCGTAAACCTGCAAACACAAACAAGGCAAACGATTAAATAGCACCTGAATAACCAGTATTATAAAACATATTCAACATGAAAGTCAAGGAATCCATGAAACAAATAACATGAGATAC
>APFE031498500.1:0-11690 GCA_000404065.3 Pinus taeda
ATTTTTATTCAACACTAGAATAAGGGTAAAAGTGTATCCTAATATTTTCACTGGCCTTTTATTGACTAAATAAGCTTCCATTCAAAAATCACAAATTCTCTACGAATTGATCTTCTCATTTAATTTAAGATCATTAAAAATAACTATCACAGTAAGCCTTACACAAGTCCATAGTATTCAATTAATGTTTTCACTAGAAAATTCTACCCCACTAGATCATCTATGTCCGACCTCCATCTGTTATGCACCATGCAATAATTGTTGGCATCCTCTTTTCCTCAACCTTAGGTTACATCATGTCAGCGCATTTTTCTTTGGATTTCTTCCCTGCTAGTTTCATTGTTTTTCCTTGTCACTTGTACCTATTCATTATTAACTAATTTCTTGATTACTTTCTAGATTTCTTTGTCTTAATAAACAAACATGACAAAGCATACTTAGTTACAAGACTAGGCTTAATATGTATGTATTAGAAGAAACCATTACATTGAATCTCACCATGCTAGATTGATGCATTCTAGCGAAAATCGATTTTTGGAGAAGTTCAATTCATTTAAGAATACTTTAACCAATTAACCATGCCTAAAAATAAAAAAGAAAAAAAAAACTATCAAATGGTAAGGATAGTACTAGATCACTTAGGGAAAACTCTAGGCATGTTTTGGGCTTCGTAGTAACTCAAACCACTCTATACTATATCCCTATGTTTAAAGTAGAGGGTATTTAAATGACACGTGCTAGTCAATGGAAGTCATGAGCATTATAACCATAAACTAAATTTAGGTCTTCGTTGTGACATCCTCACTATATTGCAGATCTGGTGTCTCCATTTATAGGTTCCAAGAAGCTTAACAACCTCATCTGCTTATTTCTATAATCATTCATCTACAGAAAGCATGCAATGTTAAGATTAAAATTTGTACAAAGATAAAGCTTATAATGGCCTTGGTGGGCTTAATGGTTAAGAACGTGTATTTCCTTGTAAGAAACCTCCACAGACTTTAGTGGTCAAATCACTGCAAGGAGGGGGATCCCTTGTCCTAGAAACAAAGAGTCTCATAAACCAATTTCATGTCTGGGTTGGCATGACCTAAAAATTAGATAATGATAATTATTATTATTATAATAAGGGAGGATCTAGCTCTGTTTGTAAAATGTATTTGACGCAGGCATAACATCAACATAGAACCAACTTGTAGTAGAAGTATGTTGAAGATCTGTTTTAATATAAAGCCTCTTTCTCACTTTTGAAGCCATGAAGGTACGAGGGAAACAATCTTCAAATGTAACGACGCTGGGTTAATCAGAAAGGACTCCTAGCTTCTTTGGAGATGAGCCTAAGCGCGTTGGGTTAACAAGTCATATGCCCAGAACCATCAGCCTCAATAAATGCAATGGCACCCTTTGACAGAGGGAAAGAGACTCCACGCAATTCTAAAGGAAATGGATATAATCCAACTCTACTCATCCCAGTCTAAATGTTCTCTCCAACCACACAGAAAAGAGTCCATGGCCTGCTCATAAACCAATAATGTCACCCAATAGACACAAGAGCTACCACTTTGTCAATATACACTTCAGCAAATCGACTCCCTTGTGGAGAATACCCAGCAGCAACATACAGGAGTACTATGAGGAATAAATAGAGAGGACTCGGGCTTGGATAGCAAATATTCGGCCCAGAAATGGATACTTCAACCAGCATAAGAATAAGGCCACCCGGTTTTTCTTTTCTTTGAGAAACTCATATTTTTTTTTTTAGTGATAACCTCCCAGCATATAACTCATGGAACTAGAGTTGTATTTCTCTTCAAACTGCTTCAGAACAGTAAGGGAATCTGACTTTTGGGAAGAGGAACTCGTTCACACTTGAGTCTGGTGCCTGGAAGTTTTAATGGTCCTTCCCATTAGAAAAACTTCCAGATTTGTCCATTGCCATCACCTCTGGAGCGTTGTTGGCCTTCATCATCCTTCTGAGACCAGTGCACTTCTCTTATCTTCTGCAACTGAAACTCCTACCATGCAAATTAGATTCACACATAGCACTGTAACCTTGTAACCATGTGCAGGTAGATATGTGGTGACCCGCTCAGATATATTTGGGCATCATTGTGAAATAAACTCTCAACAAGAAATGTGTTTACCATTGTAAGACTTTTCATACCAAACATTTCACCGTCATTATGCAACAAGTGTTTACCATAATGCATGAACTTACTGCAATCTTCAAATCTGAACCAAACCTCCACATAGTGTCACAAACAGCATAACCAAAAACAGAGGGCAGCCTCCCCTTTTTGTTACTATGCTAGCATCAGGGCTGGACTTTCTTATTCACAGCATTTGTAAACATTACTTGATGTTTGTTCAGCTCTTTTTAATTATGCTAGAACAATGTTGTTCTCTCACATTCTCAGTGAAGTGTGTAATTTTTTTCTTTTTATTTAAATGCTTTCACAAGCTTTGAGCTTTAACCTTTCGAACTTATGTTCCCTTCTTTTCTATGGTCTAAGAAGTAAAATGTTTGCTCCTTCATAAATTTGAATTGAACATGTAAGTTGTTTGTGCTCCAGACCACACACCAAATCTCTAGATGCCATGAACTGCCACTTTGAATTTCAAGTTCTGATACCATATCAAATTTTTTTTAGAGGACACGTGAACATATAGAAGAGAGAGATGATAATAATAGATACTTTATTATCTGGAAGACCCTTTTATCCTTATAGGGATGCATATGCTTTTAAAGATCGTAGTGACTTTCATTTCAACTTCCTGATTTAACACCTCAACTTCCAAACTTGATTCCTGATATACCTGTGTCAAGCCACTACTACAGTATTTAGCTATTTACAAAAATCCTATTCTGATGGTGGCCATTATATCAGTCTATTTGATGTCTCCGTGTGACACGAGCTCATCATTGTCCCTGAAGCAAAGGATGGATCTCAGTTAAAGGCTCAGAATCAATAACCTGCAAGGATAAGCAGATGAAAGAGGGAAAGGATCTACACAGACATCAGTGTAAAGTAAACCATCAAAGGCTCTGAAGCATACGACGAAGATCAGGTAAAGGGTCCAAAACCATACACCAATACAGATCAAGCAGGTTGCAGAGAACAACACCCTACAACCCCATAAGTAGAACACACATTATTGACGTTCCAGAGGCAGAGGATGGACATCAACTAAAGATTAAAATACAGTAACCTGATATTTATGCAGGTAGTCATAAACAGACATAGACCACGCAGGAAAACAAAGTCCATTGAAGAATAAGCTTCTGAATTGAGTTTGTCTAAAGTGATGCTTTCTGCAAGTTTCTGGGCTTAAAAAAAAAAAATTCCATGACCACTGTATCCATTGATGATCATAACTCTTAAACCAGAACTTGCTACCACACTATACATCTTCATGAGCATGTCTGACTAATGGTTATGGGTCAGAAAATAGTTTTTCCGCCATTAGGAAACAACATCATAGTAATTGCGACTACATCTCCATCCTATTACCAACAAAGCCACAAAATTGAAACCTGTTTCTAAAACAGAGATCACAACTGATGATAAATGCTATGATATGAAATTTTAATTACAAATAAACCAGCAGATACTAAAAACCATTTCACCAGTTATGGAAACGAGTTAGGCCATGATTTTTGTTTTGATTTTGAGTTAGTAAAGTTTAGGGCTCAAGAACTGCCCCTTGTCACATCTCCAAGTTATGCATACAACATTGTCACAAGTAGCAACACATAAATGTCACTTTCAAGGTCAAAGATCACTGTCATATATGTATGTGTATAGAAGTCACCATCATATTGAGGTTAAAGCTAAGGGTTACTACCATAAAAGGGTCACATGAATACTGCCACTTTACTGTCAAGCTCCCACTGCCATACATATCACTTGTCATGATCGCTGCTATATAGTCACTGTTATACATTAAGTCACTGTCATAGTATAAGTCAGGCTATCCTTACATAGGTCACTGCGTATATCACTGTGATCAAGGTTTATAACCATACTTAACAATCATACTTCCATCTCACAGGTCGCTATAATGTCGCTGCCATATACAGGTCAAGGTTATATGAACACAGTCATGCCTCCAATCTACAGATATATATGTCACAGTCATGCAAGCTCACTGTCTCACTGTCTACAAGTTTATGCAATCCTACAACATCACTGTCAAGGAAATAAAGAGATACAACACAACATTAGTGTCAATGAGATTACTGTATAACAAAGGTTGCTACTGTCGTCAAGATCACTGCTGCATCAATATTTCTTAAGGTCAATCACTGCCACTTTGTCATTAGACCATCATAATAGCATTTTCAGAAATGTTATACAACCAACTTGGATTTGATGCTAAAGGTAACTATGGTTTTGACCAAAGAACGAGTGTTCAGATCCAGGCCAATTCATGCCTTAACTTCACGTTTCAAGATTTTGTCCTCAGCACAATACCTCAGATCTCTTCAGATTGTTGCTGAACAATAACTGTGATGATGTCTCACTGCTATAGTCAGCGAATACTTAGGTCTGTGTCTTTTGTACATCTGAATTCTTACAAATCTTCAAAGGTTGATGAGCAAGACGTTATGTATCATGTTTCATATTATTCTGCCAAGTGATAGTGATCTGCACTATTGCTGATATTCTGGGTTTGAAGCACTGATCTGATGCAATGTTGTTGGCAAACACTTTACCCAGAAATCATTGAGTCTGCAAGGCTGTAACCTTGAATTTGGGCCTCAACTAGTGAATTCAAACTATGCTCAAGATGAAAGAATCTTAACAAATTTAGGTTGCGTACAGAGAGTATGCAGATTGAAGCTAGCTATCAGATTTTCTGGGGTAAGGTGCTGCCTATTAGAGCACATTGATTTTAATGGCACAGTAGAGTAGGCATAGGGTTATGGTGTTGGAGAAACAAGTTACCTTGGCCGTTTTCACAATGGATCAACACTGTTGAATTTACAATTGATCAAAATTATTGCATTTAGATACAGATATAACCAGAACTGCTTACTTGATTGTAATGACAATACTATGAAAATGGGTTTCATATACAAAAAAATACAAAGGAACCAGAAAACTACACATGCAGACTATGATAACTTAATTGATGTGTGGGCTAGGCCCCTTAAGCTCCTTGTTGTCCTCTGATTGAATCAGTATATCCCCGAGGAAACTTTATCATTGTTTTATAGTATATACATTATGTGATTATTCTCTTCTTGAATGGTAATGAACCAAACCTATAGCCATTCTGTATGGGCATATCACAGTTTTTTTTTGAAAGGAAAAAAAACTGATATACTCATTAGAAAGGAATATATACATATCTGCTCATACATCCAGCTATCTGGAGAACATTACAAGGAGACAAGATTGACTCCAATGATCCAAAAATAGTATGTTTCCCTTTTCTTCCTGTGTTTGTCCTTTTGCATATAAATTTACTTCTTTGTCAACATGGGAAAAGGCTAAAGCATATACAAGATTAACTAGCAAAAATATGGCTACAGCCGGAACTCCATAGCTTCTAATTGTTCCCCATTCCTGTATTCGTAGGTGCCTACAGAACCAAAAGGAAGCTCCAAAGCTTCTTTTGAAAGGCTCTGCTTCCATATTAAGCTTGTGCTGAATGTAGTTGTAGGTAAATTATACTATTTTGCGAAGAAAAGTTTGGAAGAGAAGGATTGATTCATAAAGCCATCAACTCCTTGGGCTGACATTTGGTATGCATTCATACTCATGTACATTATTGCAATTTCCATCCAAAATGAAGGAGATCTGTAATCAACCTATGCCGAAATTTCAACGCTTGGTCAGATGCATTATTTGACCAACATTTAGTTTATCATGCTAACAAAGGCTTGTATGCATGAGAACATGCTAGAAATAATCACATGCACTTGGGCAGATCAACTTCCATTTTTATGAGAGTTGGTTGAGCTACTCCAAATGCATATGGCTATGCTCCTGCGTTGGTTTGTTTACCTACCATATTAAATTTGCAGGGGGAAGACAGACTGTCTAGTGAAAATTTTGAGAACGACCCAAATTCTCAAGAATAGAGATGCCATGCTTATCAGGATGGTTCTCATGCTTATCAAGATGGTTCTCATGATTGTGGAGACATGCTATGAGTATTGTTTATTGGGTATATTGAGGATGTTGCAAGATCAGGGAAGGTTGCTTCCAAGGAGGGCAGATGAAACCTGCTGTTAAAACTGATGATGGGTTTGAAACATGTCTCATGCGTACAGAGAAGACATATTTTCAGAGGGACTGGGCCATTATCTCTAGCTTTGGAAGCATGAAAACTGGGCCCCTTGCAAACAATTCTAAGATGAAGATGGGCACCCCTGGTTATGTATTCCAAGAATATTATGAGGCCACCTTTGCCACAAATATACACAAATATAACAGTGAAGGAAACAAAGGCCCTAACTGTTCTGGGAGATGTGCATAGTGTGCTCTTCACGTTGATATATTGGCTCCTATTATATTATGCAATGGAGCTTGCTCAATCGTTATCCAAGTGTCCAACAAAGCCAGAGCGCTCACGAATGTACAAATACTAAAATTGCATGTACCATTGGTTTACCACAGTGTACTCTTTGTTATAATATATATATATATATACTTGGATCCTGCTTAAACCTTGAACTAAACTCATAGCATACCTTGCATCAAGGTAGAGGTGGTGAGGTAGTATTACTGTCCACTGATCTCTTCTACACTGTAGCATCAACTTTGTTCTTGCCATCATCATTAAATAATTTCTCACTGAAGATTGTAGGTGTGCTCACTAGCATTCATTCTTCTCATTATGGCTTACGTTGAAGCACCGGTTAAAGGTTTTGTTGACATATACAATCACATGATTCAACTTGGAGGGTATCAACCAAGTCTCAGCTTACAAAATTCTCTTTTTAAGGCCCTATTACGTGGCACAGGAGGGACTGTGAAACATCATTTAAGACCAGCAGAAGCTGTGTTTCAGAATTTGAAAACAGCAGGGCATAGGATAAAGGAGGATATTTATGAAAAAGTTGTTGGCATGATGGTTAAACGCGGAGGTGATGAGGTGGGAGGTCAGGGGTTCCAATCCCGCTGACCCCAACACTTGGCAAATTGTTAAAAGTAAATTAATATGGCTTCACAACTACCAAGATTGTATAGATCATGAAAGAATAGTCTGTCTAGGAAATGAGATGAAGCAAGCAGGATTTAAGGAAAGTAGAGACTTACTTGTCTCAATACTCAGGGTCTGTTCAAGACATGCAGATGTAAAAGAGGCTGAAAGAACTTGGGCAAAGTTAGTTGACACTGGTGTAGGTCTCACTTCTCAGGCTTTGTGTATCAAATGGAAGTTTATGCCAGGGCTGGACAACCTATGAAGTCTTTGGAGATATTCACAAAATGCAGGAGGAAGGAGTCTCCATGTGTGATTGCTTATCTGAAAATTATTGAGATAATGTCAAAAGCCCAAGAAAAGAACATGCGGAACATTTTATGAAGCAATTTGAGGATAGTGGTCTGAAACCACTGCAGCCAACTTATGTGGACTTGATGCAAATGTATATGTGCCTGTCTATGTATGGTGAAGTAGAATCCACATTTTCTCGATGTATGGCAAAAAGTCGACCTAATCGGGTAGCTTATGAAATATATCTTGAATCCTTGATTAAATGTGGCATGCTGGAGATCGCTGAGGGGTTTTTGCAGAGTTGCAAAGGGATGGTGCAATTGGTATTAAATCAAGATGTGCAACATAATGCTAGAGGGATATCTCAATGCTGGTCAAGAAGAAAGGATCAAACAATTGTATGATGAAAAGTGTCATAAGAAATATGACGTTGAGCCCATATTGATGCTACAAATAAAACCGTTGCTCAATTTGGGCGACAAAAATGTTAATAAGTGTCTCAGCTTGAAACTTGTTGCAGAGCAGCGTGAGCTTTTAATTCCTATATTTTTGTCTGGTGCTAAGGTAGAATCGTACGATGAGAACAAGACTTTTGAAGTTCATTTTGAGTTCAATGAAAAACTTGAGTTACAGGATGTATTGAAAGCACACATATTCGACACATTTTATGAATGGCTGAAACCAGTTGATCGATTGAAAATTCAAGCTGAAGGTATACCGCCTCATTTTTTTTACTGTGATTCATGGTAGTTTTTGATTTTATGCAAATAATTTTAGACCAGGGGGGTAGATGGTAATGCCACGGCTTATACATCGGTGGCTATCTCCTGTGTTCTAGCATACTGGTATATGTATGGTGGACGTAAGAGCATCTCTGGAGATGTTATATTTTATGCACAAAACTATAAAGTTGAAGATGTTGAATGTGTTGGGAAAGCCTTGAGAATGAAGTCAATAAATTGTGTCATAAAAAAAGAGGGAAAGCAGTTTCAGGTACGATGACAAGGTAAGGACGCAATCTGGGTTTGGGAGTTGATGGAGCCTTACATATTGGATCCATTGAAAGAGTTTTTGAAACCTAAAGCTAGAGTTATTGAAAATGGAGCAGGAAATGAAGATACTGATTTTTATTCAAAGGACAAGTTTAATGAGGGGAGTTCTGAGTCCATGAGTGATTCAGGAAGGGATTAAAGAGACTGAAACAGAGTCAGAAATTTTAACACAGTAAGCACAGAGAGAATGAACCTTTTTGGCTACACAACATAGCGTCCAGATTGCATTTGCTGCAAGGACATGAGAATACTCTCTACAGTGATGAGAATCGAACATTCTGACAAGAGCATGTCATTTCTTCTAGTTCATGATCAGTTAAGAATGACGGGATTCAATGATGGATGTGTGACATGAGTAGATGATCTGAATGTGCTGGATATAGAAGATTGAAGGACTCTTAATTTATTTGTAAGCCTAAAATGAGAAATTGAATGTAGATTCACAAGGCACATAGCCTCGGTTAATGATATCATCAAACAGGTCACGACATCTTACAACTTTGAGGTCCTTGGCCAGAATGTCTGCTAGTTTAGTAGCAAGTTCAGGGTCAAATTCAAACCAATCTTGTTGGATCAGCCATTTACACACTCTGTGACCAATATTGCTTTCGCTTATTCGAAGAAGATGCGTGATGATATATTTGACATCCTCATGCTAAATCCATTTCTGTTGTCCGTTGAGGATTCTGATCATGGGAGTCGGGTTATGTGCAGGCAATTCCTTGCGGAGCTAGGAAAACTCCTCCAAATCCTTCTCATCGTTCCCATCTGAGCTCCCGCTTAAATGGGTTTCATCCTCTGTCTCCACATCGGCCCAGTGCTCCTGTAGGTCAGCCGTGGCAGCCCTTGCTTTGCATAGTAGGCTCTTCTTCACAGCTGGCTCAGCCGAAAAGCTCTGGATTTCGAGGGTGGGGCAGTGGGGTTTTTTTTTTTCATTGAACAATGTTAATACGAATCCATAAAACAGACTAAGGTTAAGATTGTTGTTTAATAAAATAGTACTTTTCATTTTTTTTTATTTTTTTTATTTTTTTTTTTAACATTATGACAATTATTAGGGGATCAATAAGTTGGCCCTTTATTTCATTTCTTTAATATTACATGCACCAGAATTAAGATGCTCTAATGAGGTTGCCGAGCAACAAAATTAAGATGCTCTCATGGGTAAAGACGGTTAACCACACCAGCGTAACAACTACGAGGTTGGAGGTTCAAGCCCTCTTTCTAGCGGCATTTGGGTTTTAGTGGGCTTTGGGTCCAGAGTTTGAACCAAAGCTCTGATACCATGTGTAAGGACCGGATTCCATTTATTAGAGCCTCAATCTACTATACACTAACAGATCTATTTTCCGGTTGATTTAAAAGTAATAAAAGGAGCTTGCTGACCTTCTCACAAAGCTTTAAACATTTAAACATCTTATCATTTTATCATAAGAAACATAAATTAAGGTGAGCATTCCATGGACTACTCTTGTTAAGTTGATATCAATGGAATGCTCACCTAATTTATGTTGCTTATGATAAAATGATAAGATGTTTAAATGTTTAAAGCTTTGTGAGAAGGTCAGCAAGCTCCTTTTATTACTTTTAAATCAACAGGAAAATAGATCTGTTAGTATATAGTAGATTGAGGCTCTAATAAATGGAATCCGGTCCTTACAGGGATCATCCTTCACTCATGGGACCCACACACAACTTCAATGCTAGCACTAGCACAACCATATATTCATTAGGAGGATATGTGGTAAAATAAATAAAATGACTTGGATTTACACTCAACACAAGAAAATATTCCTCCTTAGATCTATGAACCCATGTCTACTCCTATAGCTCAACCATATTTTACATTTTCACATAATTTCACATAACAAATGTACATAGTGACATTTACATGGGGGTGGAAAAAGGGTTCTCACGCATTCCCCAATTATTATTCTCGGTTTTAGATTTCAATGAGTCCTCCTAAGCCTAATATTATGCTCTGGAACTCAAGATATGGCTTCAAAAAGTTGTGACTCAATAACCATTCATAAATTTCATGGATGCATCCAGGCCATTGATTTAAAATCCAAAATTTTTTATACCACATGCATGGTGGGCAATGAGTTTGAAGGTGTTTATATAGTTTTATGTGTTCAACATAGTTTGTGTAGAGCATTAGGTATAGTCGAGGGGCATGCAATATATATTCTAACTTGGCATGAAATCTTAAAAAGTTACCTTTGGTTAAGGTTTAAATAGACTAATCGACTAGTGGAATCCAACGTGGACTAGTAGATGAAACAAAAAATTAATAAAATAATAATAAAAAAGAAATTAGGTCCAACCTTTGGTTAAGGATTAAATAGAAATTAGGTCCAACCTTTGGTTAAGGATTAAATAGAAATTAGGTCCAACCTTTGGTTAAGGATTAAATAGATGAATCCACCAGTGGAATCCAATGTGGACTAGTAGATGAAACAAAAAATTAATAAAATAATAATAAAAAAGAAATTAGGTCCAACCTTTGGTTAAGGATAAATAGAAATTAGGAAAATTAATAAAATAATAATAAAAAAGAAATTAGGTCCAACCTTTGGTTAAGGATAAATAGAAATTAGGTCCAACCTTTGGTTAAGGATTAAATAGATGAATCCACCAGTGGAATCAGATTAAATAGAAATTAGGTCCAACCTTTGGTTAAGGATTAAATAGATGATTAAATAGAAATTAGGTCCAACCTTTGGTTAAGGATTAAATAGATGAATCCACCAGTGGAATCCAATGTGGACTAGTAGATGAAACAAAAAATTAATAAAATAATAATAAAAAAGAAATTAGGTCCAACCTTTGGTTAAGGATTAAATAGAAATTAGGTCCAACCTTTGGTTAAGGATTAAATAGATGAATCCACCAGTGGAATCCAATGTGGACTGGTAGATGAAACAATATAGAAAATGCAATACCTTTGGTTAAGGTTTAAATAGATTAATCGACTAGTGGAATCCAACGTGGACTAGTAGATGAAACAAAAAATTAATAAAATAATAATAAAAAAGAAATTAGGTCCAACCTTTGGTTAAGGATTAAATAGAAATTAGGTCCAACCTTTGGTTAAGGATTAAATAGATGAATCCACCAGTGAAATCCAATGTGGACTGGTAGATGAAACAAAAGTTTAATAAAATAATAATAATGGATTCAAATTAA
>APFE031498509.1:0-14543 GCA_000404065.3 Pinus taeda
TACATGCCTATATTTGGAAGAGGACAATCTGGATGCAAATGGATTTCATGCTGAATCTCCCTCTTAGGAGGCAAACCTGTTGGCTTCTGAAACATCTCATGATATACATCAACTACATCATACAGATCTGATTTAAGTTTTGGATCACAATTGTTAAATGACTCATGATTCACATCAACCTTGGGCTTAATCATTAGAAGAACAAGATTCTTACTTGAATTGACCAACCTTTTTACCTGTCCTGCATTCACCATCACTATACTTGTCTTCTTGCGATGAGCTCTAACAATGAACTCCTTGCCATCTTTGAAAAGATGATATTTGTTTTCATGGTGATGGAAGATAGCTTTCCTGTCAAACAAGTAAGGACTTCCCAAAACAATTCCTGCTATATCAAAAGGTACCACATCAAGTTCAATTGTATCAATAAAATGTGCAGTAATTGCAAAGCGCAATGTGCACTTCCTTGTAACTTGTAAATTTGCATCCTTGCAAATCCATCCAAGTGGATATGGCTTCGAATGTGGAACGGTCTCAAGTTTAAGTTGCTTGACCAAGTCTTCTTATATGAGGTTTGCTTGTGACCCACTATCAAAAAGTGTGTCAATCTTAGTATGTTTTGAAATCACCCTCACATGAAACAGTTCAATTCTTTCTTCCTCATTAGGAGCTTGTACATGACAGTTTGAGGTACTAGTGTTGGCTTGATTTTCCATTTCTTTTCCCTTCAAGTTTTTCAATCCCATGGTTGTAATTTTGGTTTCATCGCCTGAATCATCCCCTAAATCTTGTGGAGTAGATGTACTGGCAGCAGTTTTCTGTTTCCCTTTGGATTTGTTAAACTGAGGTTTTTTCTCAGGATGTAATTTCCAACAATTTTTCTCCTCATGGCCTTGTTTAGAACAGTGTTTACAGATCACTTTCTCACTCTCTTGTTTGACAGATGCATTTTTTTTTCCCTTTCCCTTGGAGGTTTTCTCTTTGCTTTTCCCCTTAGTGGGCTTGTTTCTACCCTCTTCAAAAGTGTTTTTTCCCCTTGCCTCTAAATGGGTAGCTTGGACACAAACCTCATCCAAACTAGTAGGGTTAAACATCAAGATGGTGTGCCTAAGGTAGCTATGCAAGCCACCGATATACTTCAGCAAAGTGTCCTAGGTCTGTAAATCTACCCCTAACAAGAGAGATCTTCTCCTGAATTCTTGGGTGTACTCTTGGACATTCTGACCCTTAAGTTGTCTGAAATTTTGCCAGTTCATAATGGCTTTCTGCATGTGAGCAAGAGGATAAAATTGTTTTTTAATGGCTGACAGAAAGTCAGTCCATGTTAAGGTAACCTTACCAAATTTCTTAATCTCCTCTTTGGTCTTGGCCTCCCACCATACCAATGCTGCTCCATCCATTCTCAAAGAAGCCAACTGAATCTTTGTGGCATCATCATGCATGTTCTGGATCCTCAAGTAAACCTCCAACTGTCTAATCTAGTTGTCAAGCTTTTCTGCATTCACTTCACCATTAAACATAGGCAATTCGAATTTTACATCAAGCTTCAAAAAAGGACTTTTTCCAGAGGACCTATGTTTATGCACAGAAGAAGAAGACGAGGATGAAGAGGAAGGAGGTGATGAGGGGGTGGTGGATCACCGTTACCTCCATGTCCTTTCTTGGAATGATCATCATCCTTCTTACCTCCTGAAGAACCCTCTCCTTCAAGTTGATTTTTGGACCCTTCTCCAGCCAATTTCTCATTTCTTTCTTGGTACAATACCCTCACCATTTCAGTGAGGTCCAAGAAAGCCTTTCTGAAGACTCTTTCTTCTTCTCTTGAATCCATGTCTTGAGGAATTTATCCTCCATGTTCAGACATTCTTGAAGCTTCTGCTGAGACTCTTGAGGGTGAAATTGAAGGTGAAGGTGATGGCTCTCTGGCCTTCCTCCTTGACTGAGGATTCTCTCGTTCTCTAGTCAACTGTCCTTCCCCTCTTTTAAGTTTCAAACTGGTAAAGCATCAATACTTGCAAGAACAGTTAGAAGATATTCCACAAAACAATCAAAAGACAACTACACCAGAGATTGATGAAAGAGCATTATCTACTTTGCAATTGTATAACAAGAGCATTTCGAAGGCTCCTGGCTCGTTTCAGGCTCTCTATAGCTTATTTGATGCTTTTGAGACAAAGAAACAACAACATAGCTCTGATACCAACTTGATTCTGAATTTGAAACTAACTTGAAAAAGGTTTGCAAGGTATTCAATTCAGTATTAAACATGTTTAAAACATTCCCATGTCTTGCAGTAAAGAAACAAATGAATTTTTCAGCTGTTCATAATCCATTCAAGCATAGCAGAAATATTTCCTTTGATTTTTTAACACATCAAAATGAATTTGTTCTACAAAATAAATCAACCACAGATGCAAAATAAGTTGATGAAGCAGTTCACCCCTCCTGGGCTACGTCTGCTGGGTCTAAGGCTCCCAAATGGGTCAGCCCTCGTTTTGATTAAATGCTCAAAATGAAATTACATCTGATTAGAAGTCTCTACAGGTGAAATGGACTGTAGAATCGGATTCAGAACACATGAATCCTTTAGGATTGACTGCCGGTTCACTTCCAATGGATACCTGCAACCTGAAACGGTTTTCACAATACTGGGCCCTGGTGGCTCCTAGAACTTTCACGGCTCCAAAACCTGTTCAAATGACCTCTGATGGCAAAAAGACCTGTGCCAATGGCTTCAGAATGTCCAAAATACCCAAAATCAAAAAAAAAAAATCGTCCAAAACCGCCTTTCCTAGCCAAAGTTATGGCCATTTAATGAAAACTGCCAGTTTCCCCAAAAATGACTCCAGCTAACTTTAGTGGAGCTCTGCCAAATCTGGCCGCCCACCAAATTTGGCACCACCGCCAAAAATTCCGCCATCTCCGCCTCAACCGCCGGCTGAAACTGCGCATGTGACCACGTGCAGTAGTTATCCTCGGATTTCGTGCTGGCCGTTTGGGGGTTATGGCCCACGGTTTCCGGTGCATGGTCGTATGGTAAGGGAGGGGTTGGCCCACCAAATTTCCTGCCCTGCGATTTTTGAACTCTAAATAAACACATTTTCCATTTGATTTCAAATCATAGTGTTGTGGCGCGTTGGTAAACAAATAGAATTGTGGCGGGTAGGTTGGGGGTTCAATCCACCACCCGCTACCCAAAATTTTTAACATACGCCCTGCTTACGTCAGCTGAGGTCATCATGGGCCACGTGGCGGTCTATGATTGGCCAATCTCCACGGAATATTCTAAGGAATATTTTTTTTTTTTTTTTAAGGGTCATTGGGCAATTTTGTTTTTGCCATAACTTTCACATACGGCGACCATTTTTCGAACCGTTTATGGCGCCGGAATCAGGAGGATGAGCTCTACTCGGTCGTTCAGGTTCAAGCTAATTTTGAGCACTTTCAATTTTGAGCATTTTTCGACACTTGGGACATGAGCCCCTGATCATAGTTGGTCCAAGAGGTCATCAATCCGCGGGATTGGGTACCTATTATGGAAAGTGATCTTTTTCAGTGCCTAATAGTCAATACAGAGTCTCCAAGTCCCATCCTTCTTCTGTACCAACACGATCAGGCTCTCACAAGGCGATGAGCTTGGACGGATGTGACCTTTCTGCAACAGCTCCTAAATTTGCCTCTTGATTTCATCATTCTCCAGAACGAAGCACCGATAAATTGGTCCATTGGGCAGCGACGCACCTGGGGTCATATCGATGGAGTGCTTGACTTGACAGTGCAGAGGAACCCTTGCGGGGGAGGTGAAGATGTCCTCGTACTCCTCCACGGCCTTGTCCATCTGTAGTTGTCATGCGGAGGGGCCCTGTTTGGAGGCCGTGCCCACTGTCTTCTTCTTTCCTTGAGGGCGTATCATTAGGAAAACAAATTTCCTGGTTTTGGAAATGAGCTTACTGCATTGTTTTTCAGTAATCAAAGAGATGGCGATAGGCGGTGCTACCTCTGGTATCCTGTACAACTTATTTCCCAATGTAATAATAATAGCATGGGGCCTTGATTCATACACAGCATGTTGCTTCCACAAGTATGGTTGTACTAATAATACATCACAAACTTCAAGGGGAGAAATGTCACATAATACCTCATCCATGAAAGGCTTGATGTTATATGGAAGGCGACATTGCTGGCTCACGCGAGGATCCCGTCCTTGGTGAAGCCACCTGATGGTGTACGATTGTGGATGTGTTGTGGTCGGTAAGCCCAGCCGCTTCACGACCTCTACTGAAATGAGGTTCTTTTGGCTCCTACTATCGACAATGAACTGTAGCAGGGAGCCCTTTACCCACATCTGGGAGTGGAAGAGATGCTCCTCCTCCTCTGGATATTCGGGTTCATTTTTCTGGGTGGTAGCAACAGTGGTGTTGGGATCTGCATCAATGATCTGCTTCCCTTTGTCATTCCCCTTGTCAGGTTTTGACTCAAAGTCAGAACATGCATCTAATTCTACAACCTTTAGCTTAGCCACCAGTGACTGCTTAGCCCGACACTCACTTGTGTTGTGAGTGGAGTTCTTATGGAACTCACACCATTTTCCCGTGCCCTTTTTTGGCTTCGCGGCGTTGTTCTTTTCTTCAAGCTTTGGCGGGTTGTCTTGGGCTACCCCGCCTTGGCTTTGTCCTTTGTTCTGTGGTTTAGGGGCACCTTTCCCTTGCTTCAGATTCGCAGATCCAAAGTCTCACTTCTTTTGTTTAAACTTCTGCTAGACCTTGACGGCATATCGGTATGTTGTGCCGAGCAAGGAGATGTTCAGGAATTCTATTTCTTCCTAGATGTACTTGTGCAGGCAGTTGCGGTATTTGAGTATCAAATGTTGTTTTGAATCCTTGATACCCAACTTTGTGCGAAGGGTATGGAAAAGATTGGTGAACTCCGGCACGTCTTGGTCCCTTCCCTGCCGCAGCGTGGTCAACTTTATGTAACCATCCTCATAGCTTCCGACAGGGTAGTACTGCTCCTTGATGGCATCCCAGAATAAATTCAAGGTGGATGCGGCTGAAAATAGTGAGACGGTATTTCCATCCTTCTGCTCGCAGTAGGTTTCCCACCAGTCCTTGACGTGCGGGGCTGCTTTGAGAAGAGCGAAAACAATCTTTTCCCAACTCGAAAATTCATGAACAAAAAAATAACCGTCTAGTAGATTTAACCATTTATCTACGGCATTTGTGTCTATCTAACCCTTGAATATGGGGATTTCAAAATTAACTTGTACCTTAAAGGGCGTGGCATTTCCAGAGTAGCTGTTGGAAGCCGATGTGTCGCTTTTGGGTAGCCGCTGAAGGATCTGAGCAAAGTTGTCCATCATCACGTTCCGTTGTCGCTCGAGGGCTTCTTCGAGCAAGATTTTGATAGGATCTCCTACCCCCTCGTCTTTCTTCTCATTTACCATGGGATTTCGTTGGGATTTGCGAGGCTAGTCTTGCAAATGTTCGACCAATTCAAGCCCTAACTCCTTATATCCCGACTTCATTGGGGACATGCAAAGAAAAACAGAGAAAAAGCAGACCGCTCTGATACCACTGATTCAGACTTAAACAGGAACGCAACAAATTACAGAGATAACCATAAACACATAACGCAACAGAAATAATACTTCATTTAATTAATGTAAAGTAATGAAATATGCTTACAAACAGTAATGGAAATAAACCAGCTAGGGCGATGGTAGCTTATCTCTGAGAAGAGATGTGTGGTGGCTACATGCCTCTGAACTGTGTTACAATGAGGCTCGAAGGCCTATTTATTGTTGAGAAACAATGGAAACCCTTAACATTCCAAAACCTAATCCTAGAAGATGAAATGCCAAACTGTGGGCCCCGTTTCGGTAAATTGGTACATCAACTCCCTGGGGTTGTAACTTTGGCATACGATCTCTGGTTGACGCGTAAAATAGCTCGTTAAAAAGATCTATCCAAGCACTACTATTTTGGGAAGGGAAACATCAATTCATTAACCCATGTTACCCCCAGATTTCCCAAAAATCGTCGTTTAGGGCCTCAAAACGGCTCCGGAAGTTCAGGACCCGAACAACTGCTAAAAATAGTACGTTATGCTACAATTAAGGAAATTGAAAATGCTGAGAGAAACAATGGTGGGGGTCCAGGTGGACTTGGCAGGTGGCCACCAATATCCACCTAGATCACATTCCTTGCGAGCCTCTTCAATCCACTATGGAATGGGAATAGAGATTGCTAATAGGGTGCTTTCCACCTCAATTTGGCGTGATAAAGCATTCACTACGACATTTTCTCACCCTTTCTTGTAAATTATCTCATAATCATATCCCAACATTTTGGCTAGCCATTTATTTTGTTGTGGCGAGGATAGGCGTTGCTCCAAAAAATATTTAAGGCTTTGATGGTCTGTGCGGATTTGGAAATGCCGCCCCAATAAGTATGGTCATTAGGTATCCACTGCATGTAAGATGGCCATCATCTCCTTCTCATAGGTAGATTGTCCCAGATTTGTCCCACTTAGTTGTTGGCTAGTGACGGACAAGGATCGACCTTCCTGCATTAAGACAGCCCCAATACCCGTACTTGAGGCATCACATTCAATCACAAAAGATTTAGTGAAGTCGGGTAGTGCCAATACGGGAGTGGAGCACATGGCATGTTTGAGAGCTATAAATGCCTGTTTCACTTCATCTTTCCAGAGGAATGAATTTTTCTTGAGAAGGTGAGTGATGGGTCTAGCAATGCGACCATAATTGCAGACAAATTTGAGATAGTAGCTGGTGAGACCCAAAAATCCTCTCAAGCTCTTCAAGGTCTTTGGTTGAGGCCAATACTACGTTGCCTGGATATTTTTGGGATCCACGCTGACACCTTCATGCCCCACAATGTGGCCCAAATACTCAACTTCTTCCATGCCAAAAGAGCACTTGGATAATTTGACAAATAATTTATGCTTCCAGAGCAGTTGCAAGAGCAGATCTACATGTTGAAGATGTTTTTCTCAGGTGAGGTTGTAGATGAGGATGTCATCAAAGAAAACAAGGACAAATTTTCTGAGATATGGTTTGAGCAGGTGATTCATGAGGCTCTGAAAAGTGGATGGGGCATTATAGAGACCAAATGGCATGACCAGGAATTCATAATCGCCTTCATGAGTTCAGAAAGCAATCTTTCGAATGTCTACTTCTTTCATGTGAATTTGGTGATAGCTCAAGTGAAGGTCAAGCTTAGTAAATAATTGAGCCCCATTTAGTTCATCCAGCAAATCATCAACAACCGGGATGGGAAATTTATCTTTGACCGTTAGCTTGTTGAGGGCCCTGAAGTCTAGACACATACGACATTCCCCATCTTTCTTGAGCACCATGATCACAGGTAATGAATAAAGACTAATGCTAGGACGAATGACACCCTCTTCCAGGAGTTCCTTGATGATTTTTTCAATTTCATTCTTTTGGGCGAAAGGATATCTATATGGGCGCACATTTGGTGGGTGTGCCCCTGGGACCAAAGTAATGCAATGATCATGTTCCCCTCTTGAGGATGGAAACTCATGAGGCTTGTCAAAGACCTATAGATGGTTGTTTAAGACCTGTTGCATCTCAGGATGAATATGAAGAGAAGTGGGTTCGAAGGCCTGGATGGAATTAAATTGGGCTATAACTCCATGGTGGCCCTTTTTTAACAATTTTTCCATCCTATGTGACCTGATGATAGAAGGAGCACCTGCCTGGAGTCCGCGGAGGGTATGTGTTTGGTTATTCTGCTTGAAGCTCATATATAACTCCTGGAAATCCATTGTGATTGGGCCGAGTGTGCGGAACCATTCAGCACCCAAGACAATGTCACACCCACCCATGTTGATGGCAAACATGTGGGTCTTTAGGTGACAATTCCCCATTTGAAGTTTGACATTTTCACAGCGGCTTTCACATTTCATTGTCCCCCCATCAACAATCTAGACCTAGAAATTAGAGACTGCTCTGACAAAAAAAATGCACTACTTCAGCAACCCTTTGATGGATAAAGTTATGCGTACTGCCACTATCAATCAAGACTACTACAGGGCGATGCTTAATAAAACCTCTGATTTTGAGAGCTTGGGGAGAAGAAATTCATACCAAAGCATGAAGCGAGATAACTAGTTCTTCAGGTGTAGCTGGGAGCTCATTGTTCGGCTGGTTATCCTCATCTTCCTCCTCTGATCCCTCAAATGGTGGGGTTTCCTCAGATGAACTGCGATCAGTAGCATCAATTTGAAAGAATTTTGTTTCCTTTCATTTATGCCCTGGGGAGTATTTCTCATCACAGTATTAACACAATCCTTGCTTTCTTCTTTTTGCCATTTCCACTAGTGACACCTTTTGGACCTTAAGTGTTTGGGTAGTGCTAAGAGCCTAGGTGGGGCATCCCTTGGCTATGAAATTTGGATGAGTCAACGGGGTTGCCAACGCACATTCTACTTCACAAGCTATCTTGCAAGCTGTCAGCCATGAGACTGGGTGTTGTAGTCGGAAGTGGGCTTGTATGGCATCTTTGAGACCACTAATAAAACATTCCAAGTAGAATTCATCTGCTAGACCTCCTGTGTTGAAGGCTAATGCTTCAAAGGCTTTAATATATACTTGCACTATGCCTATCTGTCGGAGCTTAGTAAGACAACCCAAAAAGTTAGATTCATGGTCAAAGCGATCAAAAAGGGCTTTTGAGAATATCTGCGAAGCCAGTGGCATTACATAGCAGTGTTGATGCCACTGCCACCATTGCCATCTTTCTTGGTCCAAGTATAGGCTTCCCACACTTAGCTTAGTCGCATCATCTCTGATGTAATTCAATGTGAAATATTGCTCCATTTGTGCTAGCCATATGGCCGAATGAGAGCCATCAAATTTATACATGTCCAACTTGGGTGGTCAAAGCTGGGACTGTTGGTGGTTTCAATAGAAGTGAAGAGAAAGGCTAGACTCGCCCTCAAGGTTTTCATTAAAAGCATATGCCTATGATTGTTCCCCTAACTTTCCTTTTGTGATTGTGTCATTTAAGTTCTGGATCTTCTTCGTTAATGGCTCTAGCTTTTGTTCAAGGGTGTCAATCTTCTCATTGACCATAGCTTGAGCTCTGGTTTGTACCATGCACCGATCCGGTGCACTGGTCATTACTATGAAAAAAAAATTGGGACCACCCGAAATTTTGACGCTGACAAGTAAATGGTACCACCTTTCTTAGCCCGTCGACCTAATTCTTATGGGCTAACTCTCCTATAAGCATCCCTGGAGGGTCTCTTTCTGAATGGTGGATTTGATAGATCTGATTGGAGGATCTGATAGATCTTAATGGCACACTGATTGTTGCAGCTGCAACAGAACCCAACCTACTAGATCTAGTCTGGCAAAGATGATGGGTAATCTAGAGAGAGACAAGGGAACTACAATTGCAATATACATAAGGGTTCAATAGTAGTACTTGGCCCAATCTTTCAGGGCACTAACCAAGGAGGATCAATTGTACCCTTAGCCGTACAACCCGACTACCCTATCGTACACATGAGTAATCTCCCCGAGTGTTGTTCTTAGTGTACTGTAGCAACAAGATGACCAACAGTTTATCTATGGTGAGGTTTCAAGAGAGCCTAGGGGGGCTTCCGATATACCCAAAGGGTACTTGGAAGACAGTCTGTGTGCAGTTTTGCCTAATGCGCTACTACTCGAAGGGGTACCCATAGGGGTTACAAGGGAGTCCAACAAGCGTGACCACCTCTTGTATTTCCTGCATGCATGCCTCCCCAAATCCACGGGTTTATGCACTCAATGACAGATCCCATGGTTTAAAGACACCGAAACATGTCTCTAGCCAAAAAAAATTCTACTAAAAATGGAGATCCCACCAGCCATGGAAAGCGCTATGATACCACTTGTTATGCTCTTGACCTGTGAGAAGATACTAGAATACCAAATATGCGAAGAAATATACCCAGGACATAGAACAATAGGAAATAACAGCTTGTATTTTATTATTCAGAAAGGAAAGCAATGTTCACTTGCCTCTTCGAGGGGGCAACCTCCAATAGAGCTGGGCTCAATTACAAAATAAGACACTATGCTCCTCCTGGGGAGTCTCTATCCTTTATATAGGATTCATACATGCAATGCCATGGGTCAATACCATGGTTCTTATTAATACCATCTATCTAATACCATGGCCCATTTGCAACTAACTGTGGTCCCTTCTTTAAATGCGGGTCAACCACTTACAATTATTAATATGGGCTATATTGACACTTTAACTAACTATAACTATGAATCGACCCTCTTACATAAATAAGGGGGTTAGGGTTGGACCCTAACTTATAGAGTGTGGTCAGAGGATTCCATGATCCTCATGATCATGTTGTTGCGATCATATTGTTGTATAGAGTTGGATGATGGTGTGTTTCACTTACCATGATGATTAGTCGTACAAAGGTGTTGCATGTCGAGTGCATAGTAGAGATGTGATGACCTCCTTGTTCATGATATTACTACAGTTGTTACTTTTTGTTCATGATGTTGCTACATGAGTTAGAGTTGAGGAGCTTTATTGATTAGGTCTCCATGTATCATATTAATTCTTCATGTTGATGATATCATACATAGAGTTTGGAGCAGATCTACAAGTGTCGGAGAATGCTTGAGTTAGTTGTATATGTGTTGGAGGATGTCTGACATGTTCTAGAGATGCATATTGATGGAAGAGTTGTTGTGGATCAGGTTGATGGCCCAGGTGTTAGTGTATTTGTTGGTTGGCATCCAAGTCAACTTAGTTTGACTTGCGATGATGATGATGATGTGGCAAAGACTTGATGAAGTGTTATTTAGGTGTCAGTGGCTTCTAAAGGTTCTAAAGGGCCTTATCGAGCAGTAGAAGAAGTTTGGCAAAGTTCTAAGTTAGAGAAGTTTGAGTTTCACCATCCTCTGCTCCAACCACTAGGAGATAGGCTCGTGCATGCAGTTGGAAGGTTCCAACCAAAATTTGGTAAGCCTGTGAGTGTGGTTGCAACCAAAATATGATAGTTTTATGGGTGTGGTTGAGACCTAAAGCATGAATTTCTCTGCATTCCTCACACACATTAAGTATTTATGTGTTTTTCCATCTTGTCTTATTTGGAACTTTTCATGTAAAGATCAAGAAAGGTAAGGGAGCTTCTAGAAGTTGGTTAAACTTGAGAATATCCATCAGTTAGTGGAGAGAGTGGCTTGATCAAGTCAAAGAGTTAGATTCGAGAAAATTGAGAAGTGTGATCAGAATTGTTGAGGACTCCAAAACTTATAACATTTACTCAGTTAACCATATTAGAAAATGATAAATAGAGGAAGGTCATGATTTCATTTGGTTGGTCTAGTTGAAAGTGTGAGAGGAAGGCATGTTTTCTTGTGCTCGCATCTGCATGGAGGTGGATCTAGATAAAGGTTGTTGAATTTTGTAACTATGGTCGGTCTTCATAATTAATTGTATCCTTAATATATTTGTAACGATGTTCTTCATGCTTGAATTAAAAGAAAAATTTTGTAAAGACATGTTTTTCATGTCGATTGAAAAAGAAGAAATTTGAATTTGTGAAAATGGAATTTTTATCTCCAAAATGAGCCAAGTTGGCCTCCTCCTAGTCAAGTTGGCCCCTCAAATGCTCAGGTCATCTCCAACAAAATGAAACACCAATTCAAACTCAAGAAAAGCCGATAAATATATGGCATTTCGTCCTCCTCCATAGTCAAACAATCTCGCATCTTCTAAGGCAAGAAAGAGAGGTATAAGGTAGCGAAGGAAGTGATTATTGAGGTGAGCAAAGAAGGGTTATTCTAAGGCATGAAAAGGGTTACTCTAAGGCCAATCAAATGGTTACTCTAAAGCAATAGATAGGGTATGTCTGAGGTAGAGAAGAGGAGTGAAGTTTGAGGCAAGATTATAAGTTTGAAGTAGCAAAGAAGGGTATATTTTGAAGTAGCAATGTCTGAGGTCTGAAGCAACTGGAGAAGGGCATGTTCTAAGCTATGAATTGTCATCTATAAGGGATTGTAGAGAAACATTTATAAGGAAAGAAAAAATTATGCTTTTGGTTAGATTGACTTTAATAGGAGGATAGACCATGGACCAGGTTTGACCTAGTTTTTTGCTTAGATGTATCTCTGTTGAATTGAATAATTCTCTATTGAAAAGGTTGTTAGGTTTTTCCCCATGTGGGTTTCCTCAGGGTAAATTTATTGTGTTATTTCGGTATGGTTGTCTCTTTATGATCTTGTCATCTTAAATGTTATATGGCTAATGTATTTTTTGTAATTATTGAATGACGGAATATTGAATAAGAATGTGAAAAGATCAAAATCATCAAAAATAATTATCAGAGTAGAAGACTATTGTAAAATCAAAAAAGGTATCCCAGTAGTTATCAATCTCTCTCTCGATAATTTATCTCACATTCAGGAGGTTGACTATGATCAGCTTCCCTTTAAGTTCAAATCATATCGTGAGTATGACCACTTTGCAAGACACTACAAGAAAAAACATGAGGAGCAGCCAAATTAAGGTGATGCTGGAGAGAAATGGTAGCAAGCAAAGAGGAGGAGAGAAGTACCTCATTAAAAGCAACCACAACAAAAACAAAAGTAATGTAATGAACAGACAAGCAATAAAGGATCGTGAGACAATACCACAAGGGAGTCAGGACAAAGTGTCAGTGAAGGAACCTGCAACTCTAGAAATGTTGGTTGAAAAGGAAATAGTTTTGAAGCCTTAAATATGTAAGTCGAAGAAGGTGATATCCCAAAGGCTAACCCATTCTTCCATAACCAAGACTCCATGAGGAAATAGACTTGCATAAATCTAATGAGAAAATGCCACCCTTGGGGGAAGACTGGAATGAACTAATCCAAGATAATTAAGTAATCGAAGAGAAGGAATTCCTCTCCCTTCATGATGCTAAAGTTGGTTCAAATTTTTCCAATTCAATAGATGAAAAATCAAAAGTCGAAAAATATAAAGAAATAGAGAGGAAAGTTTTGGCATTATGACACAGGTTTGGCGCTATGACACAGGTGTTGTCCTTGATGGCAACTCACTCATATGACAGATCACAGTTCAGGCTCTCAGAATGAAGGAAAAGAGATATACGCAGGTTCCCCTTGACCAAGCCACGTATACATGCGAGTTCACAGTCCAGAAGGCACGTATGCCTATACACGCACTTTCATGCAAGGAAAAGCGCGTACATGTTGGAAAACTTGGTTTTGGTCTGTCGTATTTGGTCCCTAGTATTTTGACCCATGGTATTGATCCAAGGTATCGTGACCGAAGTGTTGACCCCAGGTATTTGGTCCAAGGTATTGTTTCTAAGTGGTTTTGGACCATGGTATTGAGTAAGGACTAAGACTTAAAAGGAGGAGGAGATCATTAAGCAAAGGCACTCAAGTATTTAATATCTAATGAAGAGCAAGATCTAGAATACTGGTGATTGAGTTATGGTGCATAGCTGGATCTGAATCAAGGAGGAACCTGGGCGCTTGAAGAAGGATAAGTTCTATTGATGGGTCAAGATCTTAAGGCTTGAAGAGAAGTATCTTTGTGTGGATTTTGATCTTTTATAATTAGCGCATGTCTTAATCTATAAATCTGATGATCTGTGTATAACTTATGTCTGAATAGTTGAAAAGGGTAAATCATCTTTTACAGATCTGTACACAGGTTTAGTATAGCAAAGGTGCATAAACACGTTGATTCAGCAAGTCAAAACAACGTATACGCAGGTTTTCCTTCATATAGCAGCGTATAAACGCAGGTTTGACACATCGAAGTAGTGTACATCTCATAAAATATGTTTTAGCTACTTTTGTTTACTGATTGCAGTATTCTAGGTTCTAGTTTGGGTTTTGGTACTATTACTGTATTCTGGTTACAGCATTCAGAGAAGTGATTGATTGATGCAGATATATTTTGATGTTTGATTGATGCTATTGATGGATCCAATCTGAAAATTTATGAAATGTGGTCCCTGGAAGAAAAGAGAAGGTTGTAGCCTTTTGTAGGTGAGCACCTACGTACTAGTACATCAGCTAGTACAAGAGCTAAGGGGGTTGTAGCTCCCTTCCAAGAGAATCTGGAGAACGAGAGAAGGTTGTAGCCTTCTACAGGTAGAAGCCTGTGTACTAGTATAAGATTGTACCAGTACAGAAATATTGTAAAAAGAAGTTTCTTATTAAACGAAGATAGAGACGAATTGTAGCAGGTGGTTTTCACCCACATTGGGTTTCCACCTTATATCTTGTGTTCTTGTGTGTGATTGTCTGCTATATTTTTAGTGTACCTGTTACTTCTTATATGGTTCTGATACACATATTAAAGATCAAGTGACTAAATAATAAGTTTACAAGGTATACGCTGGTTGCTCTAAACACAGTTGTGTACATACCCAAGTTGCATTAACTGAACTAGCGTACATAAATTTGTTGATGGAAATGAAATATTGTTAAGTTGCTAATGTTGATTCATGCGCCGCCCCCCCCC
>APFE031498509.1:14864-29268 GCA_000404065.3 Pinus taeda
TCAGAGCAGGTCTTTCATAAAAGGCTTGATCGCTTGAAGGAAGATCTATCATCATGAGCAACTACGAAAGAGAGGCATCCATCAGGCCACCAATCTTTGATGGGAGAAACTTCGTTTATTGGAAGGTAAGAACCACAACCTATCTTCAATCTCTTGGAACAGAAGTTTAGGATATCGTGGAAGGAGGATACACATTTCCATCAGCAACTCCTACAGATATGGCAGGTAAAAAGCTGTGTGAAACAAATGAAAGGGTTGTCAATACTCTATTAGGAAGTATGTCACAATCAGAATTCGTCAAGGTTATGCAGCTCAAAATTGCCAAATAAATATGGGACAAGATCATTCTAAGCTATGAATGAGATGATCAGGTAAAACGTGCAAAAATACAATCTCCCATAATTCAATATGAAACTCTCAAAATGCACAATGATGAAAGTGTAGCTAATTATTTATTACGTATAGATGAGATTGTTAATTGCATGAAAAACTTGGCTGAAGAGATAAAAGAAGTTACTTTAGTTGAAAAGGTTCTAAGATCCTTGTCTTCTAAGTTTGAATCAAAAGTTTTTGCCATAGAAGAAAAGCAGGATCTTCAGAGTATTAGTATGTCACAGCTACACAGAATCTTAATTGCTTTCGAAATGAGAAAAGGGGGTCCATTAGAAATGAGAGAAGCTGCATTCAAAGCTTCAGGAAAAGGAGAATAATGAGTCAGGACATACGTCAGAAGGAGAGGAAGAATCAAACTTTGTCAAGAACCTTCAACGGGGTTCTGGAAGATTCATAGGTAAAATACCTTTCAAATGTTTTTCTTGTGGAAGAGTAGGTCATTATGTTGCCAAATGTCCTCAGAAAGATAAGCTTGATAAAGGTAAGGAATCAGCAAAATGGAATAAAAAACAAAGTGTAATTAAGAAGAGATACTATATGCATGAAGATAGTGATGAATATGAAAATAATAATGATTATAGACTTCTGATGGCTTTTGAATATGATGATTTCTTGGATGCTTTAGATTAAGATGGCCTCTATGAAGAAATTTCTAAACTTAAAATATGTCTAGAAGAAAAGAGTATGATTATAGATACTCTGACATTCCAACTTGTTGAAAGGGAAAAATACAGTGAAAAGTTAGAATGTGAAATTGTGGGACTAAGAAAAGAAATTAAGAAAACAAAAGCTCTCAATCTTAGGTTTGCTAAAGGATCAGAAACTCTAGATGAAATTATCAAAATGCAGTGTTCTCCTCTGATAAAGACAGGTCTTGGATATAATGAAGAACCATCTCAAGCACAAAATCCATCAACCTCCAAAAGCTATCATGATGCAGCAAGGAAAAGTGAACAGGTTGACAATCATTAGTAGAGGCCTAAAACAGATCACCAGGTAAATTGAGTTCAATCTACTTCAAGGATGAACAAAAGCTATAACCAACCACAAGTAAATCATTCTCAATTTGCTTCAAGAATGAATGCCAATGGAAACTACAATCATCGAGTCAGTAGATTCGATAATCGCGGGAATTTCTTTAATAGCCAATGTTTTTCATGTCATAACTTTGGATACAAAGCTGCTCAATGTGTTGCTTACAAGACCATCATGACTAGAGAAGCACGAAATCAAAGGAATGTGACTGGGATCATGAAAAGGACCTACAATAACTTTTATGCTCTTGAAATTGAAATAGAATGCTCTATCTGTAACAACTTCGGTCATGAAGACTCTGAATGCAGGAGTAAATTTTGGCAAACATCTTAGAAGGAGCAAGCTTCATTGGGTCCCAAAACATGGAAAAAGAAAGAACCACAAACCAAAATATGTGGTATAGACTTACATGCAGAAGGACGAGAAAATCAATGGTACATCGACAGTGGATGCTCGAAACACATGACAGGTGATAAAGAAAAACTTCAGTCATATAGTGCCTTAGAAAAGGAAAGGAAGGTCTCATTTGGAAATGACACCCCTGCAGTCATAAAAGGTAAAGGCTCTGTTCTCTTAAAAGAAAAGGTCAAAGCTAGGAATGTTATGTATGTTGATGGTTTAAAGCATAATCTATTGAGTGTTAGTCAAATGTGTGATCAAGGAAATGAGGTAGTATTTCGATCAAATGGATATGTTTTTCGTGAGCTTGATACACGAGAATCAATGATAAAAGGCATAAGAACTCCAAATAATTTATACATACTCAAGGGAGGATAGAAACAATGTTATCTAAGCAAAAATGATGAACACTAGCTATGGCACAGAAGATTGGGGCATCTAAGCTTCCCTCAGATAAGGAAAACATGCAAATAATAGGTTGCTCACAATCTTCCTGACATCAAAATTCCAGAAAATACAATATGCAAATCATGTCAATTTGGTAAGCAAAACAGAACACATTTCCCTGAGAAGGAAGGATCATCTAGTAAGCCGCTTGAACTTGTCCATACTGATTTATGTGGTCCATCAAGGAAAAAGGCACCTCGTGAAGAAGAATACTTTATATTGTTCATTGACGACTTTTCCAGAATGTGTTGGATAGGACTTCTGAAGCATAAAGACGAAGAATTTGAAAAGTTCAAAGCATTCAAAGCTTTGATTGAAAATGAATCAGATCGCAAAATCAAATGCCTCAGGTCTAATCGAGGAGGGGAATTTACCTCAGATGAATTCTTCGACTTCTGTGAAGAAAATGGAATAAGAAGGAAATTCTCTACTGCAAGGACTCCTCAACAAAATGGAGTGGTAGAAAGGATTAACAAAATTGTTCAAGAAATGGCTCGTGCTATGCTAGATGAGTCTAGAACTCCTACAACCTTTTGGGGTGAAGCTTCATTTGTTGTCGTCACTATTCTCAACAAAACGAATGTTCGCGTAAACAACACTCAAACTCTTCATGAACTTTGGTATGGTAATACTCCTACTGTAAAATACTTCAAAGTTTTTGGAAGCAAATGTTACATCAAAAGGACTGATGAAAAACTTGGCAAGTTTGAACGTAGAGAAAATGAAGGCATTCTCCTTGGTTACTCTTCCCAAAGTAAAGGGTACGAGTGTTATAATAAAAGACTAGGGAAAATTTTTGAAAGTATTGATGTTGTGATTGATGAAGCAGGCGAAAATCCAAAGCAAGTAAAAACTGAAGAGTGGGAAGAAGATGAGGATTATCCTTCCACATCAAATTAGACTAATTTTGAAGAAGAAGAAACCAATGAAGCACCAGAAGAGCAGATAACAGCAGAAGAAAAGACTCCATCTAGATATGTTCAGAAAAATCATCCAGAGACTCAAATTTTGGGACAAAAAGAGGCAGGTGTACAGACAAGAAGAACTATTACAGAAGCTTCAAGCTATCTAGAATTGCTTTCCTCCATCGAACCGCAAAATGTACATGAAGCATGCAAAGATGAATGTTGGGTCAAGGCCATGAATGAAGATCTTGAGCAAATTGAAAAGAATAATACTTGGCAATTAATTCCTAGACCTCATGATAAGAATATCATTGGAACCAAATGGATATTCAAAAAAAGTTGAATGAAAATGGGGAAGTTGATAGAAACAAGGCTAGACTTGTTTGTAAAGGATATGCTCAACAAGGTATAGACTTTGAAGAGACTTTTGCACCTGTTACTAGACTTGAAGCCATAAGAATGTTCCTTGCTCTTTCTATCTTTCAAAAGTTCAAATTATATCAAATGGATGTGAAATCTGTCTTTCTTAATGGAGATCTAGAAGAAGAAGTATATATTGAGCAACCAGACAGATTCATCCTTGGAAATGATCCAAAAATTGTATGCAGACTCAGAAAGGCTCTCTATGGTCTAAAACAAGCTCCAAGAGCCTGGTATTATCGTCTTGATAAATACCTTCATCAACAAGGTTTTTCAAAAGGATCGGCCGATAGCAATGTATATATAAAAATTGACATGATAAATTGCTAATACTTGTTGTGTATGTTGATGATATCATTCTTAGTAGTAATGAAGAAGCCATGAGTCAAAACTTTGCTTTGGTAATGCAGAAAGAATTTGAAATGTCCCTCCTTGGTGAACTCACATATTTTCTTGGTTTACAAGTTCAACAAAATAAAGATGGTATTTTTCTATCACAAACCAAGTACCTCAAGCAAATCTTGAAGAAATATGGAATGGAAGATTCTAAACCAATATGTACTCTTATGGTAACAGGATGCAGCCTCAGCGCAAATGATGAATCAGCAGCAGTACATCAACCAACCTACAGATCCATGATTGGTAGTTTGCTCTATCTAACAAGTACCCGACTAGACATCATGCATGCAGTAGGAATAGTTGGAATTTCCAAGAAAATCCAAAGGAAGCACACCTTCAAGTAGTCAAAAGGATTTTTAAATATCTTCAAGGGACACAAAACCTTGGTTTATGGTATCCTAGACATACAGACCTTACACTTCATGCATATACATATGCAGATTGGGTGGGAAGCATGGATGACAGAAAAAGAATAAGTGGTGGTGCATTCTTCATGGCTTCCAGATTAGTGTCTTGGTTCAGCAAGAAACAAGTTCAATTGCATTATCTACAGCTGAATCAGAATATGTGGTTGTTGCATCTTGTTGCACACAACTTCTTTGGATGATGCAAACATTGCAAGGCATTCAAATCACATGTACTCCACCCATCTCCATTCTATGTGATAATACAAGTGCAATTAGTATTTCAAAGAATCCAGTCATGCATTCCGAGACCAAGCACATACCTATCAAATATCATTTTCTCCGAGAACAAGTGCTTGAACAAAAGGTCAAATTAGAGTATGTTCCCTCCAAGGAACAGGTTGCTAATATATTCACCAAACCACTACCCAGAGAGACATTTGAATAACTCAAACAGAAGATGGGAGTAGTTGATGCATTTGCTTGCCATTAATTCTTATCTGTTTTAGAGAAAAGTGGGTATACGCAAGTTTCATGAAGCATATCCGTGTATATTTGCCGGTTCCAGTGGATACAATCGCGTATATGTTGGTTTGAATAATATCAGTGGGACAGACTCAGGATGAAAAGAGTCTGATATGGGTCTGACAGTGATCATCTGGCACAGGTTCATGGGGAGCATATACTTCTAATAATACATTGTTGGCATTATCTTAGAAGACTTTAGTACAATTTCACAGCTGTTTTTGGTTCAGGTGGAACAGGTGCAGAGGGAGATCATGGTTGCTGATGATGATTGATAGATATTTCTAATGATAGTTGCTGATAACTATCTCGTATTAGATATTTTGTCTCTATGTCATGTATATCTTTTATTATCAAGGTCAGGTAACGACCTATTTTGTTTCCCCACTATGTTTGGGATGGATGATGTAATGTTCTTATCTTGTATAACCTTTCGATGTATCCCCACTTGGTTGGGTGGATGAGTCAATCTTGGTATATCCCCACTTGGTTTGGAGATGGATGTATGTATGAGTCATTTGTGATAGGAAGGTCATGCTCACTTAGTTGAGTTGTAGAGTCATGTTATTCTTTAATATCTTTGTAGACTCCGCATGTGCTCAGGGGGAGCATGGACGGATTGGTAAAACTTGGCATCTACAAATGGGGAGCTCAATTAGAGATTTCAACACATACTCAAGGGGAGTATGGACAATAGAATGTATATCAAGGGTGAAAATATCTTGGTCCGCCCTTTGCCTTTGATGTCAAAGAGGGAGAGTGACTTGGTGTGGTTGTTGCCATCAAGTCCAAAGGGGGAGATTGTTGGCATTATGACACAGGTTTGGCACTATGACACAGGTGTTGTCCTTGATGGCAACTCACTCAAATGACAGATCACAGTTCAAGCTCTCAGAATGAAGGAACAGAGATATACGCGGGTTCCCCTTAACCAAGCCGTGTATACACGCAGGTTCGCAGTCCAGAAGGCGCATATGCATATACACGCACTTTCACACAAAGAAAAGAGTGTACATGTTGGAAAACTTGGTTTTGGTCCCTAGTATTTTGACTTGTGGTATTGATCCAAGGTATCTTGACCGAAGTGTTGACCCCAGGTATTTGGTCCAAGGTATTGCTTCTAAGTGGTTTTGGACCATGGTATTGAGTAAGGCCTAACTCTATAAAAGGAGGAGGAGATCATTAGGCAAAGGAACTCAAGTATTGCATATCTAATGAAGAGAAAGATCTAGAATACTGGTGATTGAGTTAATGTGCATAGTTGGATCTGAATCAAGGAGGAACATGAGCGCTTGAAGAAGGATAAGTTCTATTGATGGGTCAAGATCTTAAGGCTTGAAGAGAATTCTCTTTGTGTGGATTTTGATCTTTTATAATTAGCATGTCTTGATCTGTAAATCCGATGATCTGGGTATAACTTATGTCTGAATAGTTGAAAAGGGTAAATCATCTTTTACAGATCTGTATGCACGTTCAGTATAGCAAAGGCGCATAAACACGTTGGTTCGGCAAGTCAAAACAGCGTATACGCAAGTTTGCCTTCATATAGCAGTGTATGCATGCAGGTTTGACACATCGAAGTAGCATACATCTCATAAAATATGTTTTAGCTACTTATGTTTACTAATTGCAGTGTTCGGGTTCTGGTTTGGGTTCTGGTACTATTACTGTATTCTAGTTACAGCATTCAGAGAAGTTATTGTTTGATTCAGATTTGGTTAGTGCAAGGGAGATTGATTGATGCAGATATATTTTGATGTTTGATTAATGCTATTGATGGATCCAATCTGAAAATTTATGAAACGTGGTCCCTGGAAGAAAAGAGAAGGTTGTAGCCTTCTGTAGGTAAGCACCTATGTACTAGTACATCAGCTAGTACAAGAGCTAAGGGGGTTGTAGCTCCCTTCCAGGAGAAGCTGGAGAACGAGAGAAGGTTGTAGCCTTCTGCAAGTAGAAGCCTACGTACTGGTATAAGATTGCACCAGTACAGAAATATTGTAAAAAGAAGTTTCTGATTAAAGGAAGATAGAGACGAATTGCAGCAAGTGGTTTTCACCCACATTGGGTTTCCACCTTATATCTTGTGTTCTTGTGTGTGATTGTCTACTATGTTTTTACTGTACCTATTACTGCTTATATGGTTATGATACACAGATTAAAGATCAACTGACTAAATAATAAGTTTACAAGGTATACGTTGATTGCTCTAAACACAGTTGCTTACATACGCTAGTTGCATTAACTGAAGTAGCGTACATAAATCTGTATATGGAAATGAAATATTATTAAGTTGATAATACTAATTCACCCCCCCCCCCCCCTCTTACTATTATTTCCAACAGAAAGAAAAAGGGGGAGGAAAACCAACAGAGAAATAAGAATGGGGAAAACTAAGAAGGAAAAGGAAATGGGCACTCAAGGCATATTGGACACCCAACTGCAAGCTATCAAATCCAATAAGAACGAGAATAAAGTTACACCATCCTAGGGGAAACTCGTGCACACAATAAATAATGAATATTATTTCCTCGAAATATAGGGGCTTAGGATCGAAGAAGAGAGTGGTAGAAGTCAAATCCCTCATAAATCAGGAAAATCATTTAGTGACCCTGCTGCATGAAACAAAAATGGAGGCTCAAGTTCTCCTTCATCAACAGTACAAATTATGGAATGGCAGTGGAATATTAGCAATAAGATCAAGGGGAGCCTCAACAGTACTTTGCACTCGATGGAACGTGACACAACTCAAGTTGATAAGGCATTTTTCAACCCTTTATTGGTTGGAAATCAAGTTTCGGCACATTCCCACAAACCATTTATGGATCGTGTTAAATGTTTATATTCCTGTGCATTTCAGCGAAAATCAAGATTTTTGGCTTGATTATTGGGCCATGAGGACCACATCTAATCTAAAATATGTCATAGGTGGGGATTTTAACACCGCGATGCACAAGTGGGTGAAAAAATGAGAATCAAAAGTTAGGGACCAGTTCCAGGAGAATAAGGAGGACCTCATCTAGAAGCATAAAAGTATGGACATAAATCCCATTAAGTATAATTACACATGGATCAATCGTTGCTCTGGTCCAGTATATATAGCAACATGCCTAAATAGATTTCTAATATCTGATTCTTTTCTGGCTCAGAATCTCAATGTTGAATCTCACATTCTTCCCTGGAGTTGGTCTAATCATAGACCTATAAGCTTGGAGTTTGCTAAGAAAATGAATTACGACCCCTTCCCCTTTAGGTTCAATCCAATCTGGCTATCAAAGTTGGAATTTACAGACCTTATTGTGTCATCTTGGGCAGAATGGGTCCTAGGTAGTCCTATCTAGATTTGGGAACCAAAAATCAAAAGGTTAAAGGAACACATCAAACTTTGGGCTAATAGTTCAGTGACTAACAACCAGGAAACAATCCAAGCATATGAAAGGAAATTATAAAATATGCAAGCTTAACTAGAAGTTGGTCAAGCGGGAAATGATCTATTGTAACAAGAATGAGAAGAATTCTCCAAGTATCATGCTCTCCTAAAAGAGGAAGAGGAGAATTGGATAATAAAGTCTCGAAGTATCTGGCTCTAAGAAGGAGATTGAAATACAAAAATTTTTCACAATCACGCAAAAATATGAGAGTGGAGAAATCACATTCAAGAGATTTTGGTAGGAGGAATAAAACCACAAACTTTACCCAAGTTAAAGAAGAGGCTCTTAATAATTTTCAAGATTTGTACTATCAACATATTATCTACTCGAATGAGACTGAGGTCGAAATGTTAGAGCATGTTGTAGGAAATATTACTATTGAAGACAACCAATGGTTGATTTGGCCCCTTCGAGAAGAGGGAATTTGACAGGTTTTGTTTTCCTTCAGCCTAGACAAAATGACTAGGCCCGATGACTTATCTAACTATATTTACCAAGCCTTTTGGAATTTAATAAAGTACGATTCATATAGATTGATTAGGTACTCCTTGAAAAGAAATTGTATGGGGGGTGTGAACTCTTCATATCTCACCTTGATCCCAAAATATGGTGATCCCTCTTGCTTTGAGTGATTCCAGCCTATATCTCCATGTAATGTATCTTACAAGATCATTTCAAAAAAAAAATCCAAAAGACTCTCAATATTTCTCACATCCCTCATTTTTTAAAATCAAGGGGGGTATTTGTCCCACAGAGGCAAATTGTGGACAATATAATTCTTGTCCAAGAAGCAAGCCACTCAAATCAAAGCAAGGGAGACAAAAGAATCAGCATAACACTAGATATGGTAAATGTCTTCGACTAAGTCAAGCACTCCTTTCTCTTAAAGGTGTTGGCCAAATTTGGATTTGATGAGAACTTCATAAAATGGGTGGATTTTGTATAGGATCTTCATGGATTTTCCCATTAATCAATTGTAGAATTGCTAATTTATTTAAAAAATCCAAGGGATTGTGACAAGGTTGTCCTTTATCTCCATTTCTTTGCATTTTAATGGCAGATACTCTTAGCCAAAAATTGGAATGGGAAAGAATCACAACAAGATTTGCAGGCATACTATGTTCAAGGCACTCACAGTATCAATCACTTGCAATTCGTTGATGATATGCTTCTTCTAGGAAGAGCCTCAATGATAATTTCTAAAATATTTAAGGTGGTGGTATATTCCTTTCTCTTGGAATCCAGAAAATAGACAACCTCTAACAAATCTCAAATATATTCCTGGAATACTTCAGCTTCTGAGCAAAATCAGATTAAAGGAATTCTTGGCTCTTGGACAACAGGAACATGGAAAGAGTTTGAATACTTGGGAATTACTATTTGTCTGGCAACTAACTCTTTATAGGCCTAGCCTAGCATTCTCGCAAAATTCAAGAACAAACTTCATTCTTGGGGCACAAAATGACTCAACCTTGTCGGCAACATTGTCTTAATCAAGGTTTTCCTTATAGCTCTCCCTCTTTTTCAATGTTATGCTTTATTGTCCCCCCTCAATATAGTAAATCAATTAGGGAAATAAATCCGGAAGTTTCTTTGGGAATGTGGCAAATTTATCTCCAAGAAGTATTGTTTAATTAAGTGGGACACGGTCACAACCCCCAATCCCATGGCAGTCTCAATATCAAACACCCTATCTTAATGAACAAATCCATTGGGGTGAAGTTCATTTGGAGGTTTGTGACAAGTAAGGAGGAATGGTGGAAAGAGGTCCTTAAATATAAATATCTTTTGCCAAAAAGAGAAATAAGTTCTAAACATATTCTTCCTAATAAAAAAGGATCAACGATATGGAAGATTACCTCATCAGTTGCTCCTCTCATTATCAAATGTCTCTTTTGGATCCCATGGAATGGAGAGAAAACCAACATATGGATAGATCACATAATGGATAAGCCCCCCTTAGGAAATATGCAGGAACTAATGCCTTTACGAGAAATTTTCATGAGCCATAATAGTATCTCCCTTGTAGACCTTTACTAGTGGGATTTAGAGGGCCACTGGTCTATATGGAACCTCTGCAATATTCCTATGCATTTGTTGTTTTTGGAAGATTTCATAAATGGAAAATTAATAGGATGTGCTCCTTGGAATCAATAGGAGGATGCAAAACTTGGATGGAAGAAATATTCATATACAATCAAAGACGGATACGAGGAACTCCTCCTTTTGAATCTTGTGACTCCAAAATCAAGTATATGGAGGAAAATATGACAAACCAATGCTAACCCAAAAGTCAATACCTCCAATTGGTTATTAGCTTATAAGAAAATCATAACAACTCAGAACTTGCAAAAGCATCGAATCTAGGGACCTTCAATATGCTCTCTTTGCACACAACAAGAGGAATCAATTTCCCATTTATTTTTACATTGATCATATTCTAAGTTGGTTTGGGAGGAGGCCTTTTTCCCCTTGTCAAATCGAATTTGATGGCCGAAAGACACCCTAGGCTTTATCTCTTCTTGGACTAAACACTATAATGGGAAGTTCTCTGCGAAACCCAAGTTCAAATGGTTATGGGAATCTATTCCAAAATTCATCTACTAGCATATTTAATTATCCAAGAATCAATCCATTTTCAAAAATCTTCGGCAAGCTCCTCGAATGACTGCCATGAAAGATCTAACCATGGGTGTGAAGTTTGGAAGGAAAATATATAGTCCTCCAGATTCAAATTTAGACCCAATGGAACAAGAATGGTTGGCCAAATTTTTTAACTTGATAAGAAGAGGCATAAGTATAAATAACTATGTTGATATAATATGGAAACTTAGACTAACAGACTAAGTTCTAACGGAATGGAAGGAATGAGAAAATAGTTTGATACTTCATCTCGATGGAGCCTCAAAAAATAATCCAAGAACGACAAGAGTTGGCGGGGTCTTGTATATCCCTAAAGGGAACTTCGAAAAATTATTATGCTTGGGGTCTCAGACCAATGACAAATAACCAAGCCGAATTACATGGATTACTTCAAGGATTAATTCTGGCTAGAACCCTACACGTTTCCAATATTAGAATCATGGGCAATTCTCTCATAATTATTCAACACCTAAATAAAAATTATATGCCTCGAGATAAGCACCTAGGGAGCTTAATGAATAGAACCATAAGTCTCTTAGATCATATCCCAAAGAAAGAATTCTACCATGTCTTTCGATCTCAGAATGAAGAATGGTCAATCGAACATGTCAAATGCAAGCAAGACAAATAGACATTAATAGGAGGGTAGGTATTTGGTCATTTCCTTAGAGCACCTAGTTCATCACAATATTTTTCATCTATTATGCATATATCGAATATCAAATTCATGAAGCGAAGAAAATCATAATCATCGGCTACTACTATGGCTCTAAGCATGTATGGAAAATATATTCCACCCATGTTATAGTCCAAACTAGCTCCTTGGATCGTAGTTCAAAGATTTGGAGGAACGGTCCTTGTCCCTTTATTGAGCATTCATCTCTTGGACACTATCACGATCCTGAGAGAAATTAATATTATTGCATTCAAGATCCTTGGGAAGTCATTTATATCTCAATCATTTCAAAACATCTCCAGAAAGGAAGAAAAGTCTAAGGTGTCTACAAAATAAAGGAATATCCCCAATCTTCAAATGGATTTGTGGTCGTAGGGCAATTCAAGTAAGTATCAATCATTCAACTCTTTTGGTCTTCATATTTGGATAAAAATCTTAGTTTTATGTTATCTTCCACAGTGGTTGGTAGTTTCCTCCTAGGGAATTAAGTTGAATGGATTTGTTCTATTGGTGCAATACATTTTGGGAATATTATTGTTTTGTTTGGAATATTCAGGTCCTTGTGGTTGTTTTCCTCCATTTTATTGTGATCAGGGGAGTATTTTGCTCCCATATTGGCAACATCTCCCTCTAAACTAGGGCGGTCTTCACTCAATCCCTTCTTTCGGCTCCCTTGAATAACAAATTTAGCTGGTAGAATAATCCCTTGGGTAGTGGTAGAAATACTTTGGCTCGAAACAACAAATTAATGCCTAAAGCTAATTCAAACTCCAGAGGAAACCACAAATAATCAATGAGGTGTTATAGATTTTTCTTAATTTTAGGTTCATTTTGTCAATGTATACATTTAGATATGTAATCAGTTTTCCAAAACTTTATGATGCACTAGAAGATTTTGAAGAAAATAACTCTATTAGGAAGCCTAGGTATTCTGAAAGAAGATGTAATCCACATGTATCTTTTGTGACCGAGCACAACTTTTACATAATATAAATACTCATTAATGTTAGAAGAAAAAAGGACATAAGCATTTCCTAGGTTCGAGAGGAGGAAATGGAGGGACGCAAAATGCACTATTGTCACCAAAACTAACATCAATAGAATCCCAAGGGCCATCAATACCACTCAATCTAGAGAATCCATGCCAACCTAACACACGCCACCTACTCATGACTAGAAGAAGAACTTAAATTCCACCCAACCTAAAGTCAAGATCCATCCTAGACCTAGATATGGGATTCCGCATAAGCAGTTCCAAGAGAAGATTTGAACCATAAATAGACTTAGTTGCATCGAAATTATTATCATTAGAAGCACCATAATCATTAATTCCTCACACTTCACATTCATCTCCCCACTTGCATTGGAAATAAGAAAAAATATTATTAATAACTAGATAAATTAGTAAATATACTATAAAACATAATCAGTGGTATATCATTTAGTGATTAATTGCCCCACTTGATTTGCTAGTAAACTTAGTCACATGAAATTTATATGGAAGAAGGATATTGAGCATCATTATCAACTACTACAATAAACCCCAATCATCGCTCTTACACTTTCTTATTGAATCGAATATGATAGATTAGTATGCACATGCCTCTATAGCTATAGCTACTAGTTTCTAGTTTATTCTTTGTATCTAAGCTTGTTGGAGTAGGTTGTCAACCAGAGGTTGGTGCTTGTCATCTTTTGAATTTAAAGATAATTTGATGGTATCACTCATGGAATATAACGACAAGGATGTTGGGGTGTTTAATGCACTTACTGGGGCCTTAACCCAAGTAGTTTCTCTCAACCATCAAAACTATGCTTCGTTAAAAAGTTGGATGTTATTCCTCATCTGGATCTCTTGTCATCAGAAGTAAGAAGAAAATCCTTTATTATGTCTAAGAGGGATTTGGTTGGGATTTTTCTAGGTTTTTGGCCCCATCAAAATACTATGGACACATGGGTTGCGAAACATTGGGCACCAAAAATAAATGGCTAGGTATTTGCATCCTTTATAATGTATAAGAGGGATTTGGTTAGGATTTTTCTAGGTTTGTGGACACGTGGGTTGTAGAAAATTGGGCACCAAAAATAAATGGCTAGGTATTTGTCATGCGGAAAGAGTTATTTTTGCGGACAAACCTAACCTCCCTAGGAGTCTAAGACTCTCTAGTGACAAACAAACCAAACAAGAGCAATCCTTCTCTAAACACACATTATTCTATGAGAGATCAAGTGTTTTCCGATCTTACCTTAGGTCCAACGCTTGTTGTAGCAGTCCAGCCTTGCTGACCCAGATGAGCTCCTCCTTCACTTTAAGACCTGCATACACTAACAAAGCAAACGATTACATAACACCTGAATATTTCACAAAACAAAGAATATTCATCACATAGACCAAGGAGTACATGAAATAATTCATTAACAACAAATCATTGAGAAGAATGGACTTATTTGTATTAAGGAAACAAAAAAGGAACCATTACAACCTGAGCCTTGGTGTTGTGCAAGCTCCTCCCAGGGTCCAACAAGAGATTTTCTCTACTTTGACAAGCTCACCCACTCCCAATATGGCAACAAGGAAGGATAGTGATCTCTCCTCACAAGTCAACAATGGAAGTCCTAATTCCAGCAGCATTTACCCTTTAGAATGTTCAGCTTTCAACCTCCCCTCCTCTGGCCCAATGCCTGTATTTATAGTATTCTAGAGGAGGTTAATCAGTTCCAACATCAATG
>APFE031498512.1:10985-24611 GCA_000404065.3 Pinus taeda
TACATATTTGAAACCACCATCTAAGTTTACCACTATCAATGAGTTATTAATTTGCAGGGTGCCATACGTAGAATACCACATTTAAGTTGTATCATTTACAAAGGTGAAGTCTTTTCAAGTCAACTAAATTGTTGCCACCCAAGAAGAAATATGAGTAAACAAGGAGAATTGGGTGTGAACATGACATTTATCCATATTTCTTCTATATTTCCAACAATTATGGAATGAGGATGGAATTTACACATCAAAATAATATAAAATATAAAATTTGTTTTTAAAAAATACCATAATTCATTAGATGACCTTAACCATACCTACTTCTCAGGTTTCATAGCTTGTTTGTCGCTAATTTTCAACAAAGTCAAACATGAGAGGTGATGAAAGGTACATGTGGGGATGGACTTAATTGTTGTGGAAGATAAAGAGATGTGATAGCTTCAAAAAATAAAAAATAAAATAGACTTTGGATTTAACAAAATTTAGAAGCCACTTTGAAAATAATACGTTATTTCTACAGGTTAACAAAATTAGAAGGCATTTTGAAAGTAATATGTTATTTCTAGATTTTAATAATATATATATGTTAAATAGGATGTAATTAATGTAAAATAATTATATAAGATTTAATTTTTAAATATAATTATGCTAAAGGTGTTTTACTATTGTGAGGTTCTATGAGGTAATACTATAGAGATTTATAGGCCCACACTGTAGAGATCTTTCACTTGGCATTTTTAAAAGTTAACTTTAGTCGCCTTTCCTTTCTATGTCATCGCCCTCCTCTTTTCGTCGTTGACCTCCCCTTCCGTGTCATCGCCCTCCGTTTAACGTCGTAGACGTTTCTTTGCACGTAATGTGCAAATACTAGTTTATGTGTTGATTTATGTGATTCTGATGGAAATGTGGTTATGATAATTGTGATTTTATATATTTATGAGTTAACTTGTAAATTGTAGACCATGGGAATTTAGTGATGATAACATCATTTAATGTTGTGAGAAGGTTATCGTACTTTTATTATACAGTAAAATATTGTTTGTGAGGTTATCATTTTTTATTATATGATAAGATGATAAATGTGTTTTATAGGATGCAAGAGACTTGCTTGAATGGTTATCATAAAGGTGTATTTTTAAGTGTGGGAAAAGAATGGATAACATATAAGGACATATCCTAGGGCATTTCATTTCTCGCATATTAGAAACTCATGGGAGGGGTAGAGGTGTTTTTCTCACTAAGTTTTTATGAGTACCTTGGGATCCCGAAAATGAACCAGTAAGATCCTCATTTCCCTAAAGGAACATGGTAAATCACAATGCATATTGCAAGATGAGTAGATTGTAAGGGCCTATTCCTAATTATAACACCATCTTGAATGGGGATTGCATGTTTAACACATATGGAGTTATATTCTCTATGTGTGGTTGTATAATTGTGAGACATCCATGTTGCTTGGACATAACATATTGGATATTGACACTTTGTCACGAGTATATTGATTTTACATGTAGGAAAGCACAAGAGGGAAGTTATGTTGACTAAAAATATTTTGTGGTTATGTGTGTGTGTGCAATTTGAACTAGCCCCAAGGGATAACTTAGTTGGTTTAACCTTTTCACTAAGGCATAATACCTAGGGAATTTATGAGATCCATTCTCACTTAATCCTACAAGGTTACTAGTGGTTAATGAATTTAACACCACCTTCCATATGGAAATTCAAGAAAGAGAGCAAGAATCTATTGATTGGTGATGAAAACTTGTAATGTACCAGCTTCCACATTCTTCACGTAAGTACAACAAGCTGGGGGGGATTATTTATCTAGAAGAAAAAAATATGTAATGTCAAGGGCAGGGGAGGGAGAAGATGTAGGGAGGGGATATTTTTCAATTTTGGAACATGTGAAGGGAGTGGATGCATGTATTAAATCTAGTTCCCATCACACAGATTTGGGGAAGATGAATACAACAGCTGTAGTTTTGAAGTTTGCCTCAAGTTACATGAGCAAACAATTAAGAATGGGAAAATCCATGGGAGATCTTTTATGGGAAGTCTAATCAATAATGTATAAGTTAATCATGAAAGGATCACCGAGTTGTTAGAAAGAGCCAAATCAACAACTCAACTCAAGGGAAAGGTGTAGTACTAGAGGTTGACTGCAAAAGAACTCTCATGTAGAAGGCATAAGTGTCACAAAGTCTATCTTAGAAAGACAAAACTCTAGCCAAATTTTCTCCCAACAATAAGCAACCATTAAGAAGTCAGGGAAGCAAATGATGTTCTCACATCATATTTAGGTGTCTTACATGAGAGGGCAAGAAGGGTTAAAACACCCATTGTTTGATCCTTACTCTATCGTCACATGGCTAGAGATATTGCAAGTCCATTAGATGCAAATAATGTTATCATTTGAGGTGTAAATATTAATTAGCAAGATTTTGATGATTTTTTATTGCCTTCATTTGTACATGAACTAATCACAATCCAATTTGCAAAGGATGTCCACAAATCTTCCCATGGAATAGTGATAGTGAACGTTCACTGTGAAAACAAAACATATTGATTAAACACCCTAAAGGTTGAGTTCATATTTCATTATCCTTCTTCCTTATTCTATTTCACCCATAATGTGTTAGAAATATTTATCAAGTGAGAAGTCATTGTTGAATCGAAGTTGCTAAAAAAAAACCTTGAAAGAGAAAGATTAGAACCTAGGTAACAATTCATGGCCTCTAAAGTCAAGTGTAGGTAAATATCTTATAGGGGAACAAGAGAAGAAAAACAATTAATCAAATGGTTATTGAGCCAACATTTGTTCAAGACACAATTTTAAGGTGCTCAAAAATCCCATCAATTGGTCCCATGCAAGGTGGTTCAAAGAAAATTTCCTTAAATAGTGTGTTGGTGCTCATTGAAGCAAATTTCTATGATATAATCCAATAGTTTTCCTTGGTGCAATGGATTCTATGTTATACTTTCTTATCCAAACTTGATGATACGAAGAATGTCCATGTGATTTGGCCCTAACTCTTGTGGTTACTAACATGACACTCATTAGACTCCAATGTTTGACTCCCTTGATGAAAAAGTGACTCAAATCGGATCCATATCAAGCTTTTATACATCCTAATAGAGGTATGGAGGGAGGATATCTTCAAAATTTCTAAGAACCAATTGGGGTATTTATTTTCCTTCCTAAAAATGGATCCAAACAATATGAATAAGGAAATCACCTTGGTTGCTAAAATTTGTGTGGAGTTGGATGTGGAAATTAGGCTCTAGATGCAACTATTAATATTGAATTTAAGGAGACTGGTTTTGGTGGGTCACAGAGTATGCATATATGCCATTTAGATGTACAAATTGCAGATTATGTGGTTACCTAAAGAAAGCATGTCATAGAAGGAAGGATATTGATTACATAAGGGATATGTGTGGGAAAGAAAATATAACAACATGGCTTTATAAATACAATAAATGCTCTCTAGAAGAAATTTGATTCTTAGAGATATGGAAACATTTTTTTTAAAAGGTGGATAAGAACACTCCTTCATCCTCACACTATAATGTAGGGGAATCAAAGCCACATCAAAAACTCTTTGACTATGATAGATCTCATCCATGCTTAGAATTATTAGAAAAGGAATTAAAGCGAAATTGAAAATGTATTGGTAAGAAGTTGAGCATGAAATATGCACCGAAGCCTTGTTGATAAAGATGATTTTCTATTAGAATGCATATGGGAGGTTAATAACACTCCCTTCCAAAGGAATTTCCCAAAACATTGTGTGAGTTCTCCAAAAGAGGTCAAGCAAAGCAATGGATAACTCTAACCACAAAAATATCAATTTTCCTTCATGTAAAAGTGAGTTGGTTGCTAGAAGGCTGACAGGGAAGCTTCATCGAGCCATAGAGAAAAGAGGACATAAATTAAACATAGGTAGGAAAGTCACAATTTCGAAGCTTATTATATGATTAAAATAAAAACTCTAATCAATGAGACAAATAAAAACTGGGGCCCTTAGAGCATCAAAGGCCCCAAAAGAGATGATACATGTTTATACTCTCATACAAATTCAAAGGTTTAGGATTGTCACCCAATTCGTGATCTTTGAAAAATGGTCTCACTACATCTAATATAGATATCATGTTTCTTCAAGAGTTGATGCTCCTAGAAGATATAAGTATACCCTTTATCCAAAAACTTCTTCTTGATTGGTATTTTAAACAATTAACTTGGATGGGCACTTTGGAGGTTTGGAAGTAAGCAATATAACCACTTTAATTTTCCAAATTTTCATTCCATTCAACTTACGTATCCTAGTTACTTTGAAATGTAGAGTTTTTAATACTAATATATGTTTATTCAATGTTTTTTAAGTTGGCATCCCAAATAAATGTTTTTTTTGGCAATCTCATGAAATGAGAGGGTTTTATCTTATCAAAACTTCAATTTGCACGTCGACCTAAATTTCGCCCTTCATGAACATGAAATACGGAGAAACAAAGCTCGATCTTACCCACTTTATGAATTATTTAAACATATCAGTGATTAATCCCACTTCATTCTAGTAGCAAAAATAATTGACCATTGTTTGATGACAAATGACACTTTAATCATAATGGATTACTTCAGGGTCAAAGCACTTTCTAGTTTTTTTTTTTTAAATATGTTGTTATGGGACAAAACTTCCTCCTCTTTTAATTTTAATTGTCATTAGATTAAGTATAAGGAATTCCAATATATATTTTATTCATCTTGGGTTTAATACCAGCACAATTTGTAGGGAAGTGTTATCCAACCATCCCATATGAATTTTATCAAGTCTGAAAATATATTTAGTGATTCATAATCTCAACCTAATAAAGTGGAATAAAGGTTGCAATCCCTAAACATGCAATATGTTGTGGAACGTTTTAAGGAGGAATCAAGGCACAATTAGAATACCGAGAGAAAGAAAATCCATAATTATTAACATGGAAAGAGGTAAAGTAATGGCAAGAAAACAAAGCTATATGGTTTCCAAAAGGGGACGAGAACACTAGATTTTTCCATGGGCAAGCATCCATTAGGAAAACCCAAAACACAATCTCGAGGGCTTTCTATGTGGGAGGGGAAAAGTGATCTTATTTCAATAGTTTTGTAATTGAGATATAAGAAATCATCAAAAGATGATATATGGTATATGGAGTTACAAAGGGAGAATATATGATGTATTTATGATTTCTTATTTTTTGGTCATGTTGTGTCAAATGAACAAAATTGACTTTTGTTTTTACTAGTCTTATATTATGAAATGAATTGGGAAGCGTTAAAGTTGTTCTAATTTGATAAATCACTTAAATGCAATAGCTAGATCATTGAATTTTATAAGAGTTTTCATTAACATATTGGGAGATCATTGAATTTTATAAGAGTTTTCATTAACATATTGGGAGATCATTGAATTTTATAAGAGTTTTCATTAACATATTGGGTGATGATTTATTAAGGGTATTTAAATAATCCAAAGAGAATGGGAAAGTTATGGTTGGTATGAATATCAATTTATAGATAATATTCCAAAAGTTTTAAACTTAATAATTGTAAATGATTTAGGTCTATAATACTTTTGTATCTATAAAAAAATGTCAAAGTTACAACTTGTATGTCAAATCTTATATTATTTAGAAAGTTTTTTGAAGAAATTTTTTTCTCAATCATGATGCTTCGATTTCATCATGGATTTGATTGATGTTGATTTTTCCCCCTTGTAAACTACATAGCTTCACTAGGTGAAAGCCCAGGGGGTTAGCTCAACTAGTCACTACCAATGTTATTGTACGTTTGGATATTTCCATGCTAGCAAGTGCAAGATTTGAACCCCCTATGCAAGGTGCATTAGTATACACCAACAAGTTTACTAAAGGTGTCATCCATGAATGCGGGGAAGCATCCTTTGGGTTTCTCCATGAGGTTTTCCTTGGGAAAAAAGGGTACACTAGGTTAATGCACCCAAGTAGAACTTGTTAAGGCCCTTATAAGAATTCATTATTAGTTTACTAGTTACAGTTGGGTTGGCCTAGTGGTAGGTTACATTATTTCACATTACCTCCTATTAATAACAAAGGAGATTCATTTGTATAGGTATCATATATTGTCATGTACATTGGATTCATTGTAAAAGAAGGTTTTCCCCTCAAAGTGGATTGTGTTAATTGACCTTTTAATCATTTTAAGGCATTTGGTTCATAACATTTGGTATCATATCTTTGATACTAGGGTTTTGCTACTTTGATCAAGACATTTGGTATTTTCACTATAATTTTTTTTGGGGGGAGTTTCAAATAGTTAAGCTTTGAGGAGACTGATGAAAAATATCAATCTACATGTTGTCAAAATTTCAAGTTATTTTTGTTATACTTTGGGAGATATAACATATGGAATATATGGTTTGCGACTATTTATGAACTCAGTTTTAAATGAGTCATCGTGGAATTTTCATTATAATTATTTTTTTTGGAAGTTCCAAATAGTGAAATTTGTGGAGACAATGGAGAAATATTGTATTATTGGTGGTCCAAATTTCAAGTTGTTGTTCACTATACTTTAAATGATATAGTATTTGCAAGATAGGGCTTATGACTTTATCTGTCAACTGTTGTGGATATTCCACGAACAATTCATCACAACATATCTGATAATATTATATATAAAATATGAAATTCTACACTATTACAATTTTATTAAATTTATGGATCTGTAGATTTATTGTTAATAGTACATGAATGCAAATGAAAATTATGCAGAAAATAGAGAATGACAAAACACAATCTCACACACACATTTGACACAAAATTTTCTTCGGGAAATCCTTTTGGGAGAAAAACCCAACTAGAAGGTGAGGTCGCTCCGCTCTCTTTCTTTGTTTGGAAATATGGGTGCAAGTTCAAAGAAGTATGGCCTGTGGCCTGTGAGCTGCTATAGTGCACAAATCCTCTCTATGTGCCTAACCTCCTATCCCTCGGCTAATTTTGCTCAGTTATGGAACAAATGCACTTGAATGAATGGAAATCCCTTTTCCTGCTAATGGCTTGGTTATAACAGAACTTGATAACTTACTAGTGGTTAGGTTTGACTACCTCAACTCTTAACCATAGTTACAATATAAACTCTTCTAGAGTGTTTAAAATCAGAATCACATGGCTAGCCCCTTTTCCATGAATAATGGGGGCTGACATGGCATCCTTTCGAACTATGGTGGTGAAAACAAGAAGGTCAACTTCTGAGTGGCATAATTTTCGCATATGGACTCTGATTGACATGATTCGTGCACCATTGGAAAGGTATTTGTGTGTAGAATAGCATGAAAATATTTACCACCAAAAAACATCATTTGATGCCTAAAAACTATCCTGGAAGGTTTTAGACCCTATTTTTTCCAAATTGGGTGCCATCGGTAAAATGGTCTCGTGAGTTGATTCCACCACGTTTTCCACTATGAAAGCATCGAGATGGATGACAAAAAATATAATGATCCAATCCAAATCATGACTAATCTTGAAAGTAATTTTCAAGGGGTCACATTGGAATTTTTTCCATAAATTATTTTTGGTGAAGTTTCAAACTACATAAATTTTAAAACCTTTAGATGACACAACAAATTGCCCATGGAAAAAGTTTCATATTTAAACTCATTATATTTTATGATATATATCTTGTGGAATTTAGGGTTTTTGACTAGTTATTTTGTAGTGATATTAAGATTTTTTTAAAAGGTTAGCAAGCTCATGTTTAATTTTTTTAGATATGTGTTCTAATATCTTTAAATAACACAATGATTTTCCATTCAAAGGGTAAAACTGTGGTAATGGAAGAATACAAATCGATACTACACATGATGTGACTTGGTTGGAAATTCTTATAACCCTTGTTGATACCTCTTTGAGTAGCATTGCATTAGAGAATACCTGTATAAATAATATCACTTCCATGTACCTTTGAGTACATGGGAAGTCCCCAAGGTAAACTTGCAACCAAATTTAGATAAGCTAATCGAATGCCTTTTTTCTATAGTACACCAAGAACAACACTTGGGGAGACCACTCTCTAGCACTCTAATAGTCAAGAAGGTACAACTAAGGGCACAATTGAGCCTCTTTAGTTAGTGCCTTGAGATATTGGGATAAGTACTATTGTTGGACCCCACATGTATATCAAAGAGCTATAACACTTGACATTCCCTTGTCATCAACGCCCGATAGTTTTTTATCGGGAGCTCTTAGGCAAATATAGCCATCCAAACAATCTCCAAAGTAAGTTCAAAATGCACATAACTTACAAGAGACATAAATATTGTTTGGAAGATCTATTTGTGATGATTAAAATTTGTGATAAAGAGAAAATGAGGATTGTTATTATTTTTTCACATGGCTCAAAAGGGTGCTCGAGAAGTTTGCCAATTAAACCTCCAAGAAAAGTCATCCACGATTCATGGAGAAAACAAAGAGTTACAAATCTAGCTATCCAATTTGGAAAATCAAATTAACGAATTGAGTGATAGGTCAATGTTGTTTTATGAAAAGAGAAATAGAATGAAATATGGAAGAAAAGATAGAACAATTAGAACAAAAGGTGGATAGAAAGTTGAAACAAATGGAACAAAATATGGATGGAAAGTTGGCATAGATGGGATGAAAGATGGATGGAAAGTTGGAATAGATGGGATAAAAGATGGATGGAAAGTTGGAATAGATGGAGGATAAAATGGATGGAAAGTTGGAACAATTGTAACATAAGTTTATGGATGCCTTAAATGGGAGGCTCCGTAAAATTGATAACATGATTAAAGGGGAACTTTTTTTTAGGTGCATTTAACTCCAATAGTGGGGTTAATTATCGATTGTCTCCAAAGAGTATGAACCTTCCCAAAGTTGAATTAAATAATTTTTGAATTGCACAATATTATGGATGACAAGCAAAGGATTTACATAGCGACTTTGTAGTTTAAGATAAAATCATATTAATGGTATCAATGGGTAGTTAAAATGAAGCACCATTCTTATTATAATACCCCGGGTTTGTTTACAAGAGAGTTAGAAGCACATTATGGGAGAGTTTGGGAACATGAATACTTCAGTCAATTGACAATAATCAAGCACTTAGGTTATATTGAATATTATACTTCATAATTTCAGGTATTGGCCACAAGGGTGGATAACATATGAGATGAACATTTGTTGGAAGCTTACATGGGTGGATTAAAAGAAGACATTAAACCTAAGCTTTTCGTAAAACATCCTAAAATTATTGTGGAAGCTATGTAATTTCCTTGTCATATTCAATCCAATAATAGGGTCACAAACAAGTCTACCATTGGAGCGTATGTAGGAAAAAGATATCATTTTGGGGCTCAAAAAAACCCTACCTCAACCTACTCAAATATCATAGAAGAAATGGAAGAAAGAAGAGAAAAATGACTTTGTTTTGCTTGTAACAATAAATAGTCAAACTTAGGAAAAGAATGATAAAGAAGAAATGGAGACATTTACATAAAGGATGAGGAGGAATTTGTCAACTCAAAAGGATAGGAAATGGACATCAAAATTGAGCATAACATTGATTTAGATAAGTGTGGAATATTTTCTCATGCATTGGCAAGTTTGTCAACACATAAAATGATTGTAGGATACATTAAGAAGCAAAAGGTCATAGTGCTCATTGACTCAACTAGCACCCATAACTTCGTTAATAATAAATTGGTAGAGCTGATCCACTAGATCATTTGGATCAAGAGCGCTTAAAATGTTTTGTATATCCAATGACAAGTTTTCAAGTTTTGGTTGCTAATGGGGGGAGTATTGACTGTGTGGGAAAATGTCACAACATTAAAGTGAGTATGGGAGAATATATTTTTGAAATTGGCAAATTTATTCAGAATCATTGGTAAATAATGGAAAAAAGTTATAATTTTGACTTTGACGAAGTCGACCCTAAGGAGTGTTGGAAAATGTAATTAGTTTCAGTCTTCATAATTGTCAATGTGCTCAATTCATTATGCATATCTAATGTTACATGAAAAATAAGAAAGAAAAATATTATTTCTAGCATGGGTTTCATGCTCCATTTTGATGGTGATTTAGGTAAAGCATTCTTCATGCTTCTAGGGTTTGTCACGTCAAAATAATATTTTCTTGAGTCAATAGAGTCATTATTATTTGTATAAGACCCTATTGGGAAAGTTGTAACATGTAAAAGATATCAATTTTTAGTCTAGAAAGTTCTAGATGTCTCCAAGCACAAGTCAACCCTAGTCAAGGACAAGTCGACCTAGAGAGGGCCATCCAACCTCATAAGAAGGCTACAAATAAGAGGAACTTGACCTCATTTGGGACACACTTTTGCAATTCACATTCAAGCAAGAAAGGCAAGAAGGAAAGAGTGAAGAGGCTAGAAGGAAGGGAAATATCTCTAGCGAAGGAAAGAGGACGAAGTTTTTACTTTTCTGCTCACACATGTGAAGTCTAGGGTTTATGTCCTGCTACAAGAGAACAAAAGTTACAAGCCGAAATCTTTAAAGTCATTGCAAGTCCGAAGTTCTAAAGGAAGGGACAAAATTTGTGATTTTGAATAAGGTTTAACTACTAATGACTTGAAGGCATTAACTTGCTTGAAGAAAGATCCCAATGAAGGTTGTCACATGTTAAAAACTAATGTTTCTGCTAGCTGAAGTTACACATATGTAGTAGGAAGTTGAAGTTATGAGGTAGAGAAGATTAGAAGGAGATTGACTCTTGTTGACTTAATCAATCTTTGATTCGCTTGAACAAGGTTGTCTTGAGGGGATGACTTGTTGCTTGGACGAGATATTGGTCTTAAGGTTTGGGTCTTGGTTTTCTCAACTGAAGCTAATTCTATAAGAAGAGAAGATATTTTTTTTTGTTTTCCCCTCGAAGGGGTTTTTCCATGGCTTGGAGCCTAATACTTGTGTCCGTTTTCTTTATTGTTTTCATTCACTATAATTGTTTAATGAAAATATCTAATATAGAAACATAAGAAGGTAACTAAAAGTTCACAAGCAATCATTAAGATTAAAGATAATTTGAATTAATAGTTGCCCTACTGCGTTCTCCAACATGGATAAGAGCTAAGGTGAAAAAGAGAAGGAAGTTGAAGGAACATCTTGAAGGGTTTGTTAAGGGGGAATAATTTGCAGAAGTACACAAGGAAAGAAGAAGAAGACATTTTGATCTATGAGGGTTACTACATCAAGATTTTATGGAAGAATACCTCATCATCAAGCTCTCATTGAAGAAAGAGAATACATATATTTATTGAAGATTCTCTAGCGTATCATCTTGTAGAAGAAGAAGCATCAAGGAATCCTGGGATCGTCATCTACTCATTGAAGTTGTTTGAAGACACGATTGTTGAAGGCATCCTAGAAGTCACCATTCTAGGGCATATATAAAGTCTCCTTAAATGTCTTAAAAGCATCAAGATAGTTGGAGACTCATCTACAAGGAGGACTCTTGGTTGACAAGTAATTAGTATATTGTATTCTATGTCTCAATCTACAAATAACATGGCTACATTTTGCAAGGAAATCAACAATCTTGTTTGATCAACAAACTTCCTAGCATGGAAGAAAAGGATTGACTTGACACTCACAGAAAATGAAGTCATGGAGTATGTCCTTGGAGAAGTAGTTGTTCCTGACAAATAAAAGACTCAAGAGTTAGAAAAGTACAATAATGGAGAAGTAAGAGCACAAAGGATCATTATTGAATCCATTAAATATCATCTTGTTCCCTTTGTTGCTGATTTGAAGACATCAAAAGCTATGTATGATAAGTTGGTAATGTTGTACTTTATAAGTATATCAGGTCAAAATATTTCCTCGAGGAATCAACTATATAGAATAAGTAAATCAAAGGATGAAGACATGGACACATATTATCATAAATAAGAGACTAGTTGCAAGGGCTTGGGGAGACTGTTACAGACTCTGAGATGACTATCAATGTACTAAATGCTTTTCCACCTAAATGGAGTAGTTTTGCAGCTAGCATCTAAAAGAAATATACCACACCTTTTGATGAATTACGAGCTCAATTTATCTTGGAAGAATCTAGAATCAAGGAAAAGGATGATATTGAATCAAATTAAAGGTCTTAAGCCTTCATTACAAGAACCAAGATGTTGAAGAAAGGGAAGTTTGGAAAGTCCAAGAACAAAACATATATGTTTAAGGTTCAATGCTTTGTATGCAATGAGTATGGACACTTGATTGTACAATTAGTAAAGTGAACAACAAAATGAAGGAAAGAAGTGAAGATCACATAACTGAAGAAAAGGGAGAACCTGAGAGGAAGCCGAAAGAAGAAGATAAGTGTGGAATATTTGCTCATGCATTGGCAAGTTTGCCAACACATCAAATGACTGCAGGATACATTAAGAAGCGAAAGGTCATAGTGCTCATTGACTCGACTAGCACCCATAACTTCATTAATAATAAATTGACAGAGTGCTTAAAATGATTTTTATATCCAATGACAAGTTTTCAATTTTTGGTTGCTAATGGGGGGAGTATTGGCTGTGTGGGAAAATGTCACAACATTAAACCGAGTCTGGGAGAATATATTGTTGAAATTGACAACTTCGGTCAAAATCATTAGTAAATAATGGAGAAAAGTCATAATTTTGACTTTGACCAAGTCGACCTTAAGAAGAACAAGTCGACCCCACAAGTGGAAAATGCACCTCCAAAGACACATATAAATATAACATCGTTGGACTTCATTTGGAGCATCTCATTGTCACAAGTTCGACATGAAATCACACATATCTCTCACACGTGCGAAGGAGTCAAAAAAGCCTTTCTTTTATGTGTTGACCAACATTGACTTGGGCGACTTGTCTCTACTTTGACTAAGCCCTTTCACTGTCTTAAGAGGCCGAATATTCTAGGAATCATTTGACTGTCTTTGAGTGCATCTTCATCTCCCTTTTTGGGCATGTTGACTAAGGTTGACTACAAGTCAAATCTCTCTCCTTTGATCGAGAATTGTAGGAGACTTTGACTTTGTTTTATTGAGGAAAGAAGGATGAACCTTTGACTGGGAATATTCTCTAAATTCACCAAATCTTTGACCCTGTAATTGACCGAAATTCAGACTGTTTCTCTCTGTGTTGACCTCAAGATTTGACTATTGACTTTGAAATTTATTTATTTATTTTATTATATTTATTATTATTATTTTTAATGGAAGTTGCCAGGCTGAAATTTGACCCTTTGATCGAGTTGCAGGAACGAATTTGTCCCTTTGACTAGGGCTTGATGTAAGAAGATTTCTATTGTTTCTCTCTCATTTGACTGATTTTGACTTGGTTGACTTAGGAAGGTTGAAGGTTGACTTTGATTGTTTATGGATGTGGAAATATGATTATGTATCTCTGCTAAACATTGATTGAATATCTAAGAAGAAGAAGAATTGATTATGGGTTTTCCCTCTTGTGGGATTTTGCCCTAGTATTTGACCAAAATATTTGTGTCTCATTGTGCTTGGTTATCTTCTATTGTGCATTACTGTTTACTATTCTATCTATAATTACTTAACTGTTATTGGGGCGTATGAAATTAATTT
>APFE031498512.1:25268-51476 GCA_000404065.3 Pinus taeda
GAACTTGAGAAAAACTAACATGGTATCAGAGTTGAGGTGAAGATCAACCATTGGAGAATAGAGAATACACCCCTTGAGAAACTTCTCTTGCTAATTTCTGATCAACTCTCTTAGACAAGATGACTTTTTCCTACTTCAACATTGAAGAGAAGTTGAATGACGCCTCCAACTTTGCAGCATGGAGGGCTAGATTATATCTTACCCTTAAAGAGAATGATGTACTGGAGTATGTGGAGGGAAAGGTAGTTGAAACCCCAAGGAATGTCAATCAAATCCAAGAATAAGAAGGTTGAAATCAAGGCTAAGAATGTAAACACCTCACCCAACATTTACCCACTTTTACAAGCTTGCTAGGGTAAACATGAGATGAGTGTCACTATGATATGAACGAACCTCCAAGTTCCAGTTATGGAAGTAGGATCGACACATTGAGAACTTACAGACATCCCTCAAGGACCACAAACAACTCAGGAGCCTGCAAACCACCATAGATGGCCAGTCCTTGAGCTAGAACTCATTTTCACTAGGTTTTCCCCTCAATCGCATCCATAAGCCTGCATGCATGCGATTGGGAGGCTATAACCGCACCCACAAGACTGCCTCCATGCGGTTATGACCCCAAAACTCCAATTTTGTGCCAGCAATTATGAGATCTGAGCCACTTTTCTAGGCTAGCCACTAGATCACTGACCAAAAATGCCTGTAACTTTCCAGAATGCATTCAAAGGTGATGACAATTCTAATCAATCAAAACTCAAGAAATAACTTCTCTTAGACATGCCTAATCCATGATAGAGATTTAGTTAAACATATGGTAAACATGAAAGCTACAAGTCATGAATGCATATATGTTCATAAACTAATAATCTTCATCTAACAATCACCAATGAGGCTTTATGCCCTCTCTAGCTAGTTTCAATAATACTTGTTAGACCATGCATTCATCAACCATTCAATAACTTATCAAAACTTGAACAAGGGCCATAGAGAGAATACATCATATAACCAACATATAACCCGAATAAAGACCATGCAAAATCACCATCATAATCAATATAATTGCCCATATATCACAATAGGAAAATATCTCATATTAACATATGAAAATGCCAACCAAGTCAGGGACTTCCACGTACCACCCAACGATAGATTGGGATGAACAAATTCTCTCTTTTAGCCAATCACTCCCATGCCATATTCCAAGCATGAATGTCACATAATAAGGGTTAAACCAAAACAAAATGAACTAGGGATTCTAGAGGCCAAACCACCTCAACCCTCAACCATAATAATTTCACCTAAATAGTCCAAAAAGCACTAAAAACGACTAGATTAGTCTCTACCCAAGCTGTCCAAGGCTCCAAGAACCAGTAACTCAACCCATAGTCTCCAGGAATCCCAGGCTGTTACAGATCTCCAGAGCATTTGTCCCAACCCACAATCTCTATGGACTAGTAACTCAACCCACATCCTCTAGGGAACCCAAATTGTTCCAGGGCTCCGGGGCATTTTATTCCAATCCACAACCATATGGAACCTGATAACTAATAAAAAAATCCAAATGGTGAACCCACTACACTATGGTTATCCGGGAAATCGCAAGGCAAGACTGAGACCACTATCAATCCAGGAAAATATTCATGCCAATGACAACACATAACCATAAAACCACATGCATATGCCATGCATCCAAAAACCAATAAGGAGTTCATACATGCAACATGTTACTTGCAAAGAAATCCAGTTGTAGCTGCTGGTTTAACTATCTCCAAGCGCTTCCTTGCTTCCCTTGCTTGTCTTTGCTTACTTTCTCCAAATCCAGGTAAATACTGGAGTGATCCAAGAATTCTCCAAGAATGCTCTAAGTGTGCAATAGTATGAGAGGATGAGAGTGAACAAGAGCTCAACCCAAAACTGTCAAAAAGCGAACACTGATTCAAAAGTTGTCAAAAAGCTAGCAATTGTTTCTTTGATGCCTTTTTATTAATGATGCCTCTATTTTCTTCATTTTCCCTCTAATTTCCCTTGCATGCACATTTGTGTCTCTTCACCTTCATTTTCTCATATTTTCCTTTATTTTCATAATTAAATGCTACTTATTGCCTCTTGCCTTTTCCAATTTCCAAGCCATTAATAAACCATAAGTGATGTCCATTATCCACTATAATGTTTTTTCCCACCATTCAACTTGGAATACATGTCCCATGACCTTGGTCTTATTTTATTTACATGGAAAATTAACCATGGGTTGTTATAAACCCATCCGCCTTGGGGGAACACCATCCTCGGTTTTCAATGATGCTTATAAACAACAAAACATGCTGCCAATGGAGCTTTATAACACAACTCGATGCAACATTTACGTCATACCAAACTACTGAAACCATAAACACCATACTGCTTATTCAAACTTTATAACACAACTTGATGTTTTATTCACAACATATTGCTTATTGGAGCTTGATACCACAACTCATTGCAGTATCTACAATACACATATGCATATAAATTGAACCAAAACACATGTACTAACACAACTACTCAACCAAAAAACCAGGAAGGATACATAGCCCGCATTTGATAAACCATCTCCCATGTAGCTTCGTTGGACCCAAAGTGCTTCCACTGCACTTTAACTTGCTCAATTACTTGGTTCCAAAGCATGAGCTGTTTTTGATGCAAAATGCACTGAGGTTATAGCTGGAGCTCCCTCTGGTTCCACCTATAATACGGACCAATCAATCACATGATCAACATGTTAGACATATCTCTTAAGCAATGAAACATGGAAAACATCATGGACTTTCATTGTTGGCGGCAGTGCAAGTTTGTAGGCCACTGGTCCAATCCTCTCCAGGATCTCAAAAGGTCCACAATATTGAGGTTCTAGCTTGGCACAATATCGAATCATCAAGGAGCTCTTCCTAGGCTTGATGCAAAAGTACACATGCTCCCCAACTTGAAATTCCTCGAATGTTCTATGTTGATCCACATAATTCTTCTACCTGTCCTGCACTGCCTTTAGATTCTTTGTAATAACCTGAATTTCTTGTTCCATCTCATCCAACATGTCCGGTCCAATAAGCACCGTGTTCACTTGATCGCTCCAGATGATAGGAGTATTACAACTCCACTCATAGAGAGCCTAAAATGGACTCATCTTCAAGGATTCTTGATACCCATTATTATAAGAAAACTCCACCAGTGGAAGATACTCTTCCCACTTCCTTTGCGGATGCATGACATACATCCTCAACATATCCTCAAGAATCCTATTAACGTTCTCTGTCTCTCCATCTGTCTACAAATGATAAGTTTTATTGAAGGCTAACTCTATCCCCAAACTTGCAAATAACTCCTTCCAAAACTTGTAAGTGAACTTGGCATATTTATATGATACGATCTTCTTGGGAACACCATGCAACCTCACTATCTCCCTGTTGAAAATCTAAGCTACCTCATTAGCTGAATTTGTAGATTTCACTGCAATGAAGTGATCTACCTTGCTCAACATGCCAACCACAACCATGATGGAGTCATGTTGCCTTGATTTCCTTAGCAAAATTATAATTAAATCCATGGAAATGACTCCCATTTCCATTCTGGAATCAAAATAGGCTACAACAAATTAACTAGCTGCTTACATTCTTCCTTCACTTGCTGACAGTCCAAACACCTTGCAGTGAACTCAACCACCTCTTTCTTCAGATTCATCCAATAATAAAACTTCTTCGCAATTATCAAAGTCTTATGATATCTCGGGTGGCCTGAATATGGCTTGAAATGAAACTCCCTCAAGATAAGCTTCTTCATCTCACTGCTATCTGACACATAAATCCTATTCCTGGATCTGACCAAGCCATCTGCCATGAGGTGATACTCCTCATCCCTATCACCTTCACCCTGCTGCTGCAATCTCTGCTTCAAATATTGGTACTTGTCATCATGCTACACTACATGCAAGATTCACTCTTGTAAATATTTCCTGTATGAACTCATAGCTGAAATGTAATTTACCTACACTGTCCTACAAAGAGCATCTGCAACCCTGCTCTCCTTGCCTTTGATTCATTTGATCTCAAAGTCAAACTCATTGAGGGTAGCCAACCATCTAACTTGCTTGGGATTCAGATTAGGTTGATCAAACAAGTACCTCAACCCGCTATGATCACTCATTAAAACAAACCTCCTGCCAAGGAGATAATGTCTCCACATCTTCAATGCATGAATGATAGCTGCCAACTCAAGATCATGAGTCACATAGTTCCGCTCATGTTCATTCAACTTCCTTGACTCATAGCATACCATATGTACTTCTCGCATAAGGAATCCACCAAGTGCTTCCTTGCAAGCATTTGTACAAACCATGAACTCCTTATCAACATCTACAATCTTCAAGATTAGAGCATTTGTAAGCAAATGCTTCAACTGCTCAAAGCTATATGTACACTCCTCATTCCATTCAAACTTCTTCCCTTTTCCCGAAAAGATGTACTAGGATAGCTAATCCTTGAGAAGTTCCTGATGAACCACTTTGAGTAACTTGCTATTCCAATGAATGATCTCACCTCATCCACATTACGAGGAGTTGGCCACTCCATGATAGCTTTAATATTCTCTGGGCTCAATGTTATCCCTTCCTTGGAAACAACATGTCCCAAGTAATGAATCTGAGATTGAAAGAAACTACACTTGTTGATCTTGTCATACAACTAATGCTCTCTCAATAATCTCAATATTGATGCCATGTGTTCTCCATGCTCTTCCTCATTCTTAGAATATATCAATATGTCAGCAATAAAAAAATATCACAAACTTGTCTGGTTAAGGACACAACACATTGTTCATCAAACACATGAAAGTAACCGGAGCATTAGTAAGACCAAAATGAACCACCACAAACTCATAGTGCCCATACCTAGTAGAGAATGCAGTCTTGTAGATGTCTTCTTCTTTGATGCCCACTTGATGATATCTTGATCTCAGATCAATCTTTGAGAATATTGTTGCTCCATTTAACTGATCAAATAAATCATCGATCCTGGCAATGGATACCTATTCTTGATCGTCACCTTGTTCAACTGCCTGTAATCAATGCATAATCTGAGATTGCCATCCTTCTTTCTTGCAAAGAACACTAGTGCACCCCAAGGTGATACACTTGGCCTTATGTATCCCTTATCGAGCATTTCCTTAAGCTACAACTTCAATTCCACCAACTTCGAAGTGCTCATCTTGTAAGGTGCTTTAGATGTTGGTGTTGCTCCTGGCATAAACTCGATAAAGAAATCCACTTACCTATGAGGCGGTATCTCTAAAATATCTGTGGGAAACACATTCTAAAACTACTGCAAAAAAGGGTACCTCTTCAAGACTTCCTCATCCTCAACATCCTTCCCTTTGTCATTGGAAATATGCACTACAAATAACAAGCATCCTTTCTTGCGACTACCCTTTGCTTGCATAGCTATGACTATCCTAACTAAAGTAGGCTTCTTCTTTCCCCATCATCATCCAGACACTTAATAGCTGTTAAAATTGGAAACGAGGGCAAAACTTCATGTGGGTCATCTTATTCATGGCTGATAATATTTTTATTAGATTCCTCTCGTCGAGAGGTGTAGGATTGATATAAATATCATCCGATTCCGATAAGTATTCATGGAGATATGAATTTATTTTGATTATGGAATTATTATCAAGCCGACCTACAACTCATGTAGCTCAGAAGCCCAACAATCGCATTATTCAAACACCAAATTTGGTATAAATATAAGAACTTTTCCTAATTTGCATTCACTCTTCTCATCACATCGCTCTCTCTATGCACAGAAACGAGTCTCTCTACTGCACAGAAATGTCTCTCTCTCACACATTAAGTCAAAGCTGTTGAACCTGACTGCAACTGCATAAGTAAAGATTTGACTTTGCAAGGCCTGAAGGTCTCCTCATCTAAAGCCGTTGTAGTTTCTTGAATCTCCTTTGAAAGCCGCAAATTTTGCTGGTGGAATGAGTTTCAACCAATAACAGTTGCAAGATATCGACTGCCCTAGTTTAAGCGGAAACTGCTGAAACTAAGCTCCAACTGCAAAAGTAAAGATTGACTTGCGTGCCTAGAATATCTCTCATCTAAACTCGTATAGTTCATGAACCTCCTCTAGAATTGCAACTTTTGGTGGGAATGAATTCAATCGATGTCGTTGGGAATATCTTGCCCTAGTTTGATAATGAAGCCGCTAATGCTGATGCTGCTGATCTAGGTTTGCTATTGCTGATATGAATCGGATTTATTGTACTGTTTCTCTCTGCTGAATTATTGAAGATAAAAGAAGATTTGATCAAAGGGTTTCCCCACACATTGTGGGGTTTGTCCCTGGCTAGCCGCCACATCTTGTGTCTCTTGTCTTGGCTTGTTTTCTGTCGATCGTTTAATGTTCTATCTGCACGTTACTTTATGTACATGTGATTGCTAATCGGTGGAATATAATAAGAGAAAGAAGTAAACTGTTATAAGCATAGAACATACCGTAACTTAACACTTTTGGACCATTCTAACACAGTTTTATATTAATTCACATTAATATTTTATTTTCAATAAGTTTAGACTTAAGGACTCCATTAAAAATATTAATTATTTTAATATCTCCCAAACTGTTTAGAATCTGCCCAAACCATTTTTGGGTATTGGAGATCTCATGTACTTTAGCCTTTCCACCAATTTTCGTGGCTAGAGCACATTCGATGCTACCCCAAATCAACACTCCCTCTTAGTGAGGACTATGCTCTAGTAATACTCCTCACTGAGTATCCCACTGATCATTCGGCATTGATCCTTGTGCTGATGCTAAGCCTCCCTGCCCAACATCCTCTGCATTATTGCATCCTATACTACTGCCCATGGCTCTGCTACTGCCATTGCCGCATCTATACGACAACTCCCTCTACATCCATGTTGCTGCTGGTCCCTTCTCCCAACACTGCATCCACACTACAACTCCCTCTGCATCCTTGTTGTTATTGCTCCCATTTCTGCTACTGAAATGGGTTTTTTACCATCCCCGTCTTTTCCCTGTAGTCAAACTTTGTCCTTCCAAGGGCCTTGGTGAGGATGTCTACCACCTGTTCTCCTGTAGGAGTGTAGTTCAACTATACAACTCCTCGCTGGACACAGTCCCTGAAAAAGTGACACCGGATATCAATATGCTTCGACCTATCATGAAACACTGGATTCTCAGAGAGCTTGATGCAACTCTGATTATCGCACATGATCGTGGTCGCCTCCATATTCCTTCTGAATAGGTTCACAAGCAATTTTCTAAGCCATATGGCCTCACACGAAGCTGTGCTTGCCGCCATATATTCTGCCTCAAATGAGCTCAAAGCCACAGACTTCTATTTCCTACTGCACCAGGAGGTCATTCCCAATCCAATGTTGAAACAGTGCCCAGAGGTACTTTTCCGATCCACTGAACTTCCTACCCAATCTGTATCAGTAAATCCACTCAATCTGATATACTTACTCTTGGTGTACAAGAGTCCATAATCGACTATTCCCTGTAAGTACCTGAGAACATGTTTGGTTGTTTCCTAGTGCGCCCTCTTCAGTTCCACCATGAACAGACTGAGGGAGTTGACAGCGTCGCAAATCTCTGACCTGGCATTGACCAAATACATCAGGGACCCTATGAGTTGCCTATATAGTGTGGGATCGACATCCTTGTCTTTTGATGCATCAATCTTCTTCCAGTTGGTGATCATTGGCGTAACCATAGGTCTACAGTCCTCCATCCCAAATCTTTTCAGGATTATTGTAGCATACCTCCCTTGCCCATGGAATATTTCTCCCTTCTATTGCCAAACTTCCAACCCTAGGAAGTAGTGCATATGTCCCAAATCCTTCATATCAAATTCTGTGGCTAGATTCTTCTTGCAGTTCCCAATGAGTCTGGATGATCCTATCAGAAAGAGATCATCCACATACAATACTAAGATTAGTGGCTCGTTCTCTACAACCAGATAGTAGAGATTCATATCCGCATCACTCTTGACAAACCCCATCTTCTGCAAGTAGCCATCTATTCGACCATACCATGCTCTCGGTGCCTGTTTCAGCCCATACAAGGCTTTCTTCAATATGCATACATGAGACTTCTTCTCATGAGTTTCAAAGCCCTCTGGTTGTTCAATGTATACCCCTCTTCTATTACCCCGTTCAAAAATGTCGTTTTGACATCCATCTGATGGATCTCCCATCCCATCTGGGTTGCAAGAGATATCACGGTTCTAAAAGATGTATACCTGGCTACCAGGACGAAGGTCTCCTCATAGTCAATCCCTTCCTTTTGAGCATACCCTTTAGCCACAAACTTGGCCTTGTATTTCTCAACACTGTCGTCTGCAACGTATTTGATCTTGTAGATCCATCTTGAACCTACCACTAATCTGTCTTGAGGCCTTGGCACCACCTCCCAGACATCGTTTACCATTATGGAGTAGTATTCCTGCACCATCGCATCAAGTCAACCCTTATGTTGAGCTGCCTCCTTGAATCTGGCAGGCTCTCCATCTTGAGCTACTAATGCCTAATATCTATCTGGTTGTTTTCACTCCATCTTATTATTTCTTGGTGCACTGATGAAGTCCTCTGCATCTCGCAAAATCTGACGAAGTTCCCTACTAGTTCTTCCTCTGCCAGCAAGTGCTTTTGTTCGCTCCTCCTCCTCATCTTGAGAAAGAATTCTTTACTTCTGTTGGTTGAAGAGGCTTAACCAACGACTCCTCTTTTGACTGCTTCTCAAAAGGCATCTCACGAGATCTTCTGAAAGCCCTGTCCTCCATGAACTTTACATCTCGTCGTACTACTACCTTCCTGCTCCCTGGAAGATAGATTCTATATGCCTTAGCATTCTCAATATATCCCATCAGATATCCCTTTTCCACAGTCAGATCCAGCTTCTTCCTCTTTTCTTCGAGTATGCGGCAATATGCTAAACTCCCAAATATCCTGAAATGACTAACTTCAAGTGTCTTCCCTATGAAGACTTTCTCTGGAGTAATCTTGCCCAATGCCCGATGAGGAGTCCTCTTCTGAACATAGACTGTTGTGTTGCATGCTTCTGCCCACAGGAATTTTGGCATATCCTGATCGTACATCATGGCCCTAGCTGCTTCTACAAGTCCTGTTCTTTCTTTCAGCCACCCCATTCTACTCTGGATTGTAGGGAGTTGTCCACTCTCTTTTGATGCCCTCCTTAGTGCAAAAAACAGTGAAGTCTTTATCGACATATTCTCCATCATTATCTAAGCGCAAAACTTTTGTTTTCTTCCTAGTCAGATTCTCCACCAAAGCCTTGAACTCCTTCAATCAACAGAAAACCTCATCTTTGGTTTTCAGAAAATAAATCCAAGTTTTCCTTGAGTGGTCATCAATGAAAGTAAGGAAACACTTGGCACCACTGAGAGCTTTGACGAACATAGGTCCGCAGATATCTAAGTGTATCAATCCTAGTACATTGTGGCCCTGTGTTTGCTCCTATGAAATGTTGCCTTGGTATACTTTCCTAGAGCACATCCCCTACATACATCGTCTCGTTCTGTACTCAGATCTGGAACTCCTATTTCGTGCTCATGAGAATTCTCAAAGCTCCATGGTGCAAGTGACCCATTCTTATGTGCTATATTTTGTTCAAGTCCTTGTCTCCATGCCTGCCTATTAATGCCATTGGTGATTATGGTTGTAATCTATACAACCGATTACTTTTGATCCCTATTTGCACTTTCTTTTTCCAGCTCGGTTGTTTGACATATACCTTCTCCTTGATAAAGTAGATGTCATAGCCCTTGCCTTGTAGTTGCGACATAGAAAATAAGTTCATCCCCAATCCTGGTACATGCAGCACATTTGTAGCACGGAACTGTTCTCCCAATTATGTCTGAAAGACTATGGTACCCTTCCCTACTAGAGTACACTTTGCCTTGTTCCCCATGGTGATCTAAAAGTTCATCTTCTCTTCTCGATATTCTGAGAAAAACTCCCTGATTCCTGTCATATGCCACGAGGCTCCACTGTCTATATACCATACTTCTGATGACGCAACACTAGTCATACACGCCACTTCTTCTTCCAACCTAGAAGCTAACATAGAGAAATCGACATCTCTTCCTCTTGTGCAATCTTCTGAAAATATATGTGAGTCACCTACCGTAGATGCCTCTGCATCGTGGTCTCAACCCATAATTTATTTTTCCTCCCTATCTCTGATTACTCCCTCTGATACCATGTGAAAATTCTATCACTGCAGCAACTGATTTACTATCCTACTTATTCCACAAGAAGTTATTCATGAAATTACTTCAATAAAAATTATAACAAATATTGTTGCAGATATCACACCGTAATAAAGAAACAAACATATGCACAAGAATCAACACATTGACACAGTTATTTTGGACAACAGTCCCCGGAAAAACCCATTGCAGGAAAACTGGTGCAGCAAGGGAGGTTTTTATTATTCAACAATTCTTCAGTACAACAGGGTGCCAAACTATCTTACCCACAAAGAGAAATAATTCTCCAGTACTTCTCCCAATCCCAGCGTCAGCCCGACTGACCTCTACATGGCTCTCCAACCCTCTGCATCAGCCCCTGCTTAACTGCGTCAGCCCTGGGCCTCTCTGCGTCACCCACGCAAGCCCAGCTAGTGACTGCACAGTCTTCTATTGCCTCTGCGTCTACCTTAAAAGCCCTGCGTCTGCCACTCCTGCCTCAACACTGATCTTCAGTGGCTGATCCCACCTCTCTGCTCCATACTTCCTGCCTCCTGACTGCTCACCAGACCACTGGTTCAATTTCTCAACTAACCCCGCTCCAGAAATTGAACTGACTGGTCTCCCTCAGTGTGTTCTCCAGTGACCCTCAAGCCTCTTATACTTTTCTCATTGACAGATCAACGACTGAGATTAAGTCCCTAATCAACGGCTAAGATTAGATCTAGCTTAATCCATGACTTTTAGACCATTCTAACACGGTTTTATATTAATTCACATTAATATTTTATTTTCCCTAAGTTTAGACTTACGGACTCCATTAAAATTATTAATTATTTTAATATCTCCCAAATTGTTTAGAATCTGCCCAAACCATTTCTAGGTATTGGAGATCTCATGTGCTTTAACCTTTCCACCAATTTTCGTGGCTAAAGCACATCCGATGCTGCCCAAATCAACATTTTTCTTTTTAAGTATAATTGCTCTTTAATCTTCCTTGTTAGACTTCACATTTTTTAATGGCCAAAGGCCTAATGGCGAATCCAGTGGAATGGAGAATCTCCAAGACTGAGGAACGCATAAATCACAATGGCAACAATGTTGACGATATGTAGATGGCCAAAGGCTGGATCAAACATGGCTCTAATAACAATGTAATAACCAAAAGTCGTATATGCAGTGAAAATATTTAAAATACTTCGTAGACAAAGACATCCATCGTAGGATAGTAATTGTAAATTGTATATTGTATAAAGAATTGATGTAGAATGATTTACAATGAGGTGAGGGCCTACTTATATTGTTAATCTAAGTTGTCATTGATGTCAATATGGTATTGGCTGGGATGACAAATATTCTTGAGATGCCAAATGATGTCATAACTCTTGAAGATATCAAGACACTAATGAAGAAGTGCCAATCATGTACCTTTGATGATCTTAATGATGAAGCCATAACCTTCGATGTTCTTACCTCGGATGATCTTGATGATGGAAGACTTTATGATGACATGAAAAAGTCAATGCTGCATATCATTAATGGCATATCACTATCTTGATGACATTATAAGCCTATGATGAAGAAGCCTAACAAGAAACCAAACCATCAAGAAGCCTAACTGCCCTACCTCAAATTCTGCACTAATAAATGACCAGGCACATTAAAAATTCCAAAACAGTCATCCCATGGTCTGCACTAAAAAATTTCAAGAACAGTCACAAAAAAATTATTTTTGTCGTCTTGGACACATCCTGTCACATTGGCTCCTTCACCATCTTGAAGAGGAATATTTCCTCTCTCCAACGAGACCTCACTCAGCCCCTAACTCCCTTCCATTATGGAGATATTAATTTTTGAAAATAACCTATGTCAAATTTGACCAAAGTCTGCTAGCCGACTCATGTAGGCTCACTAAGACATAACATACCCATTCAATAGACGTGTCCCTTCAATTATGGCAAACAACTATATATATGAACCTATGTGCATTCAGATAACTATGAATTCAGTGAAGAATACAAATCTTAGAGATGAAGATTAGTTCACATCTCGTGAACTTATAAAGACAAACTATGGAGGAACAATCTAACTGTGATAAGGTCGAATTATTAAACTGTTAAAGGATCGAAGTTTTAGTTATGTAGAAAGATTGGAGTTTGATGAAATTGTGATCACAAACCTGTCTTAAACTATGTTATAGTCACCTGTTGTAGTTGGGTGTGTCTCCTCAGAAGTGCAGATTGCAGAACTGCTCATTGAAGCTCGAACCTGTGGATAGTTAGGGTGGAAGGCTCGGATATGTGGACAATGACATGTGAGGGCTCAGACATGTGATCTGTCACCTAGGAGACTAAGTTTTAGGGTTTGGTGCTATAACGTCACACAGTGATTCAGACTTTGGTTGGCATACATCACTTCGGTCATCAAGGTTTGGGTATCTCTACTTGGAAGCATATTTAGGACCACCACTGTGGTGCAAAATAATAATTGGTGCAACAACCCATACTGTAAAAGCTCAGTTGTTTGACTATGGTGTAAGATCCTTGACTGTGACATGAAATAGCTCGCACTAAGGTGCAGTGTCAGTGGCTCGCTGATTTGACTACATTCAGCATTGGGCATAGTTTTGGAGCTTGGATCAGTGTGAAGACCTTACCTCAGTTCAGTAACATTCTTGGAAAGTTATCACTACAGCTCATAGAAGAATGATATCTTGGATAGGGGACAATCATATTTGTCCTGGCTTGAATTGATAGCTCATATATGTGAGGATCTGTGCTACAATCACCGGTGGAGCCTCAACGCTATATTTCAGATTTGTGATATTTCAAACTTGAGGAAAGAAGGCTCGGATCTGAACTTGTGGAGGGGTTAGCCTTTGAAGGTTTGAACCTATAACAAAGAACCTGTGGCATCCTTGACAGTCACAACAGCTTGGTGCAGCATGGTGCTAGAATATTATTGTTGAATTTTTGGTGCAGTAAGGACATTAGTGTAGTGTCGTGCAAGGATTGTCATTGCTGAAGTCTTGGTGCAACATGGTGTGTTGGACAGTGGTGTAGTGTGGTGCAAGGATCGTCATTGCTGAAGTCTCGGTGCAACATGGTGCGTTGGACAGTGGTGTAGTGTGGTGCAAGGATTGTCATTGCTGAAGTCTTGGTGCAACATGGTGCATTGGACAGTGGTGCAGTATGGTGCAGATTGGGTGATGAAGAATGGTGCAATGGAGCAGGCTTAGTGCAGCATAGTGAAGAGACCTCGAAGACATCCTGAAGCACCCATTGAAGAGCTTGTGGAGAAATCACTTGTTGGGAAAAACACTGTGAAGACTCCCTTGAAAAGTTCTTGAAGAAGCCTTTGAAGAGGCTTAGAGCAGGTGCAGAATTGGGACTGCTTTTTGTAGACACCTTGAAGATCTTGAAGATAATGTTGAAGACTGTGATGCATTAGCCATCATGAGGTAGCTTGGAGATCTTTGCTTGGGTATAATGAAGAGCAATGGTGACACCTTCTGAGAGACAACGTTGTCATTGATGACATGACGTGACGATTGAGTGAAGAGATTGTTGAAGATTGACAGGGCTCGTTGAAGAAGACTTTGGGAGCTGTGAAGAACAACCTAACATATCTTGACAAAGCAAAGCTAAAGGATTGGCGTCCTTGGAGTTGGTGCTCCTAAACTCAAGGTTGGTGCCTTGGATAAGATAAGGTCGAAGCCCTAGAGGTCAAAGCCTCACTGAAGTCCAAGTAAGTGCTTGGCACATCCCAGGTTGGAGCCTGGGTGTCTTCATCAAGGGTTGGAGCCCTACCCATATTGTACTTGATTCATTATAAAGATTATATTAATAAAAGTGTTTACTTCTATTGTTCATTTTTGTGTTCTAAATATAAGTGGTCTAACTGGTAAAAGTAACAATTGAAAAGAAATATTGATTCACCCCCCTCAAAGTATTTCCAACAATTGGTATCAGAGCCAGTACCTTCACTCAAAGCCTAACAGCTTGAAGGTTGATCATTAGAACACAAATGGAAAAGCCAAGGAAGAAAGTCTCCAATCCTCCTAAAGATGTGTCTCCCTCAACCACCAAAATTGAAGTCAATCAATTTGTGAATGCTCCACTGTTCAATGGAAATTTTGATATATGGGAGGAAAGAATGAGGAATTTCTTAAAGACTCAAGGCATTGAAGTCTGGAAATCAGTGATTACTTATAGCATGATGGATGGAGAATCCAAGGAACATAATACAAGAGCAATGAAAGCAATCTTGAATGGCCTACCTGATTCTATGAAGGCCAATTTTGAAAAATGTTCGTCAACAAAAGGCATATGGGATAAACTTCTTGATCTTCACTCAAAAGGAGCGTTGACAATGATCTCTAGTCAAGAAAATAATGGAAAACAAGAGGAAATCCAGAGCCCATCAAGGAAGCTAAAGATAGGAGTGATAACATCAAGGCTAAAGAAGACATAGAAGATGAAGAAAATGTAGAAGATTTTGAAGAAGATCTCCTCACTAAACTTATGGCTGCCATGGAAGAGAATAACAATTTGAAAAAGGAAAATGAGAAACTTAAGAAGAAAGCGCGAGTTGGTGACTAGGACAAGACAAGGAAGGAAGTTGACCTTGCCAAGCTTCAAGTACAAGAAAGAGATAAGGAGCTCGCCAAGAGTAAGGAAGAACTTCATCAAAACAAGAGAAAGCATCATGAAGAAGTCATATCTATGACAAATAAATTGGATAAGGCAAAGAAACGGGAAGATACCTTGTCAAGCCACCTTGAACAAAGGCACAAGAACTTGAACAAACTTGAAGCAGAGATTGGTCAATACAAGGAAGAGGTCTCCTCCCTTAGATCTCAACTAGAATACGCAAAGAAACAAGCACAAGGAGCTGCGAAGGTGATGGAAGCTTTGACATTCATAGAAATACAAGTTGATGAAGCAGAAAAGGAGAGAAACACCATGATATGCCAACTAGAAGAAAAGGATGATGACATCACCAAGTTAAAATCAGAAATCACTTCTCTTAAGGCCCAATCATGTGAAGTAACCAAGATGAAGGAAGAAATGGAGATCATTCTATCAAAGAAGGATGAAGAATGCAAGAAAATGAAGGAAGAAATGGAGATCATTCTATCAAAGAAGGATGAACAATGCAAGGAAATGAAGGAAGAAATGGAGATCATTCTATCGAAAAAGATGAAGAATGCAAGAAAATGAAGCAAGAAATTGTCTTTCTTAAAAAGGAAGTTGACTTGCTGAATAAGAAATTGAGTTCTCAAACACTAGATGACATCCTAAGTCATCAAAGGTCTCCCCTCGATAAATTAGGGCTTGGCTATGCAGGTGAATCCTCAAGCAAGGATGATAATGCTTCAAACAACAAGGATGTGAGGAAGCCAGGAAGAAATGTTGATGTTGCCAGCAAAGGCAAGAGTCAAGTTAACATTGGAAGAAATCCTATTCCAAGAAGAAATGGAGATGGTGTCAAGGATGCAAGAAGCAATGGTTATCATCAAAGGATCCCAAGGCAAAATGACTCTAGAAGTACATCAAGGAAACCTTCTTCTCCCAGGTACCAAAGTATTTCTTGGTTAGTGCTATTCTTGTACAAACTTTGGGCACATGGCAAAAGATTGTAGGGCATATCAAAAAGATAAATATAATGGTGCCCGTCAATATCCAAGAAGCAATTTTGCAAGAAGTCATGAATTCTTATTCATGAACAACATAGAGTGCCTCAAGCATCATAACATTGGACATATGTCACGTGATTGTAACTTGACTTGGGCCCCTACACAAGGAAGAACCATGCCAAAGAAGAAAGTTATACAACTATGGAGAAGGAAGCAATTTGAATCTCCCAGGTACCAAAGCATATTTCTTGGTTATTGTTATGCTTGTACAAACTTTGGACACATGGCAAAAGATTGTAGGGCATATAATGGTCCCTGTCAATCTCTGAGGAGCAATTTTGCAAGAAGTCATGAATTCTTATTCATGAACAACATTGAGTGCTTCAAGTGTCATAACATTGGACATATGTCACGTGCCCCTACAAAAGGAAGAACTGTGCCAGAGAAGAAAGTAATACAAGTATGGAGAAGGAAGCAAATTGAATCCGGAAGTCCCTTGAACACTCTAGCCAGCAACACATGTTGTTGACTTGATGATGTTGTCCTCGACATTCCAAGTATTTGATGGGGAGACTCTGCCAAAAAGAAGACCATGCATACAGTTAGGGGGAGCTTATGATGATTAAGCACTCTTGCAGAAGCTATCCATGAATGGGCCCTATAAAATCCTCGATGAGTCACTTGGACATTCATTCGTTGATAGATCATCTCTCGGGAACACTCCATTGAAGAACATACTGTTAAAATTCTATCACTGCAGCAACTGATTTATTTTTCCTACTTATTCCACAATAAGTTATTTATGAAATTACTTCAATAAACATTAAAATAAATATTGTTGTAGATATCACACTGTAATACAAAAACAAACATATGCACAAGAATCAACACATTGACACCGTTATTTTGGACAACAGTCCCCGGAATAACCCAATGTGGGAAAAAAGGTGCAGCAAGAAAGGTTTTTATTATTCAGCAATTCTTCAATACAACAGGGTGCCAAACTGGCTTACCCACAAAGTGAAAAAAATTCTCTAGCACTTCTCCCAATCCCAGCGTACACAAGGCTAACCTCTGCGTGGCTCTCAAACCCTCTGCGTCAGCCCTGGGCCTCTCTGCATCACCCATGCAAGCCCAGTTAATGACTGCGCAATTTCTTGTTGCCTCTACAGCTGTCTCTCCTGCCTCAGCGCTGATCTCTTATGGTTGATTCCGTCTCTCTGTTCTGTACTTGCTGCCTCCTAACTGCTCACCAGATCACTGCTTCAATTTCTCAGCTAACCCCGCTCCAGAAATTGAACTGACTAGTCTCCCTAAGTGTATTCTCCAAGTGACCCTCAAGCCTCCTCTTATACTTTTCTCGTTGACAAATCAACGGCAGAGATTAAGTCCCTAATCAATGGCTAATATTAGATCTAGCTTGATCCATGACTTTTAGACCATTCTAACACAGTTTTAAATTAATTCACATTAATATTTTATTTTCCCTAAGTTTAGACTTAAGGACTTCATTATAAATATTAATTATTTTAATATCTCCCAAACTGTTTAGAATCTGCCCAAACCCTTTCTGGGTATTGGAGATCTCATGTGCCTTAGCCTCTCCACCAATTTTCGTGGCTAGAACACATCCGATGCTACCTCAAATTAACACTCCCTCTTAGCGAGGACTATGCTCTAGCAATACTCCTCACTGAGCGTCACCCTGATCACCTGGCATCGGTCCATGTGCTAATACTAGGCCTACTGCCCATCATCCTCTACACTGCCGCATTCTGTATTGTTGTCCATGGCTCTACCTCTGCCACTGCCACTGCTGCATCTGTACGACAACTCCCTCTACATCTGTGTTGTTGCTAGTCTTTTCTCCCAACACTGCATCTGCACTACAACTCCCTCTGCATCCGTGCTGCTATCACTCCCATTTCTACTTCTGAAACGAGTTCTTCACCATCCCCATCTATTCCCTGAAGTAGTCAAATGTTGTCCTTCCAAGGGCCTTGGAGAGGATGTCCGCCACCTGTTCTCCTGTAGGAGTGTAGCTCAACTGTAAATCTCCTCGTTGGACACTCCATTGAAGAACATACTGTTAAATTTCCAAAACAGTCATCCCATGGTCTGCACTAAAAAATTTCAAGAACAGTCACAAAAAAAAATATTTTTTGACACCTTGGACGCATCTTATCACATTGGCTCCTTCACCATCTTGAAGAGGACTATTTCCTCTTCCCAACGAGCCCTCACTCAGCCCCTAACTCCCTTCCATTATGGAGATATTAATTTTTTTAAATGACCAAAGTCTGTTAGCCAACTCATGTAGGCTCCCTAAGACATAACATATGCATTCAATAGATGTGTCCCTTCAATTATGGCAAACAACTATATATATGAACCTATGTGCATTCGGATAACTATGAATTCAATTCAGAAATTCAGTGAAGAATACAGATCTTAGAGACAAAGATTAGTTCACATCTTGTGAACTTATAAAGACGAAATCTGGAGGAACAATCTAACTGTGATAAGGTCGAATTATTAAACTGTTAAAGGATCAAAGTTTTAGTTCTGTGGAAAGATTGAAGTTCGATGAAATGGTGATCACAAACCTGTCTTAAACTCTGTTATAGTCACCTGTTGTAGCTCGGTGTGTCTCCTCAGAAGTGCAGATTGCAGAACTGCTCATTGAAGCTCGGACCTGTGGATAGTTAAAGTGGATAGGTCAGATTTGTGGACAGTGGCTTGTGAGGGCTCAGACATGTGATCAGTCACCTTGGATGCTCAGGTTTAGGGCTCGGTGCTATAAACTCACACAGTGATTCAGACTTCAGTTGGCATACATCACTTCAGTCATCAAGGTTTGGGTATCTCTACCCAGAAGCATATTTTGGATCATCACTGTGGTGCAGAATAATAATTGGTGCAACAACCCACACTGTAGAAGGCCGGTTATTTGACTATGGTGTAAGATCCTTGACTGTGATATGAAATAGCTCGCACTAAGGTGCAGTTTCAGTGGCTCGGTGATTTGACTACATTCAGCATTGGGCATAGTTTTGGAGCTTGGATCAGTGTGAAGACCTTACCTCAATTCAGTAACATTCTTGGACAGTTATCACTACAGCTCATAGAAGAATAATATCTCGGACAGGGGACAGTCATATTTGTCTTGGCTTGAGTTGATAACTCATATATGTGAGGATCTGTACTACAATCACCGGTGGAGCCTCAATGTTATATTTCAGATCTGTGATATTTCAAACTTGAGGAAAGAAGGGTCAGATCTGAACTTGTGGAGGGGTTAGCCTTTGAAGGCTCGAACCTATAACAAAGAACCTGTGGCATCCTTGACAGTCACAACAGCTTGGTGCAGCATGGTACCAGAATATTATTGTTGAATTTTTGGTGCAGTAAGGACATTGGTGTAGTGTGGTGCAAGGATTGTCATTGCTGAAGTCTTGGTGCAGCATGGCGTGTTGGACAGTGGTTTAGTGTGGTGCAACGATTGTCATTGCTGAAGTCTTGGTGCAGCATGGTGCGTTGGAGAGTGGTGTAGTGTGGTGCAAAGATTGTCATTTTTGAAGTCTCGATGCAGCATGGTGCGTTGGACAGTGGTGCAGTATGGTGCAGATTTGATGGTGCAAATTGGGTGATGAAGAATGGTGCAGTGGAGCAGGCTTAGTGCAGCATAGTGAAGAGACCTTGAAGATATCCTGAAGCACCCATTAAAGAGATTGTGGAGAAATCTCTTATTGGGTAAAACACTGTGAAGACTCGCTTGAAAAGTTCTTGAAGAAGCCCTTGAAGAGGATTAGAGCAGGTGCACAACTGGGACTTCTTTTTGTAGACACCTTGAAGATCTAGAAGATAATGTTGAAGACCATGATGCATTAGCCATCATGAGGTAGCTTGGAGATATTTGCTTGGGTATAATGAAAAGCAGCGGTGACACCTAAGAGACAAGGTTGTCATTGATGATATGACGTAACGATTAAGTGAAGGGATTGCTGAAGATTGATAGGGCTCGTTGAACAAGACTTTAAGAGCCGTGAAAAACAACCTAACATATCTTGACAAAGCAAAGTTAAAGGATTGGTGTCCTTGGAGTTGGTTTTCCTAAACTCAAGGTCAGTGCCTTGGATAAGATAGGGTCAAAGCCTTAGAGGTTGGAGCCTCACTGAAGTCCAAGTAGGTGCTTGGCACATCCCAAGTTAGAGCCTGGGTGTCTTCATCAAGGGTTGGAGCCCCACCCATATTGTACTTGATTCATTATAAAGATTATATTAATAAAAGTGTTTACTTCTATTGTTCATTTTTGTGTTCTAAATACAAGTGATCTAACTAGTAAAAGTAACAATTGAAAAGAAATATTGATTCACCCCCTCTCAATATTTCCAACATATATATATACCCTAGGAAAGTACCTCTTCATTAACAGTTATGTCCTTTAGGGACATTGTTAAAATTGGCAACTAGGGCCAAACTTCATGTGGGTCATCTTATTCATGGCTGATAATATTTTTATTAGATTCCTCTCGTCGAGAGGTGTAAGATTGATATAAAGATCATCCGATTCCGATAAGTATTCATGGAGATATCAATTTATTTGGATTATGGAATTATTATCAAGTCGACCTACAACTCATGTAGGCTCAGAAGCCCAACAGTCGCATCTATTCAAACATCATCATTTGTGTATAAATACAAGAGGACTTTTCCTCATTTTTACTCACTCATCTCATCACATCTCTCTCTCTCTACTCCGCAGAAAAGAGTCTCTTCTCTACTGTGTAGAAAAGGGTCTCTCTCTCACACATGTGACGCCGGACGCTGCTGAAACTGAAGCTGCAACTGCAAAAGTAAAGTTTGACCTGCGTGGACCAGAAGATCTCCTCATCTGAACTACATTGTAGGTTCATCTGAACCACCTCTGAAAGCCGCAACTTTTGGTGGTGGAATCAAGTCAATCCGACCGACGGTTTGCAAGATATCGACTGCCCTAGTTTGAAGGAAGCTGCTGAAACTGAAGCTGCAACTGCAAAGTGAAGTTTGACCTACATGGACCAGAAGATCTCCTCATCTGAACTGCGATGTAGGTTCATCTGAACCTCCTCTGAAAGCCACAAATTTTGGTGGTGGAATCAAGTCAATCCAACATACAGTTTGCAAAATATCGACTGCCCTAGTTTGAAGGACAACTGCAGAAGTGAAGATTGACCTACGTGGACCAGACGATCTCCTCATCTAAACAACGTTGTAGGTTCATCTGAACCTCCTCTGGAAGCCACAACTTTTGGTGGTGGAATCAAGCGGATCCGACGGTCGGTTTGTGAGATATCGTTTGCGATAGTTTGACGATGAAGTCGCTAATGTTGATGCTGCTGATCTAGGGTTTGCTACTGCTGATATAAATCAGATTTATTGTACTATTTATCTCTGCTGAATTATTGAAGATAAAAGAAGATTTGATCAAAGGGTTTCCCCACACATTGTGGGGTTTGTCCCTGGCTAGCCGCCACATCTTGTGTCTCTTGTCTTCGCTTGTTTTCTGTCGATCGTTTAATGTTCTATCTGCACTTTACTTTATGTACATGTGATTGCTAATCTGTGGAATATAATAAGAAAAAGAAGTAAACTATTATAGGCATAGAACATACCATAACAAAACATGGTATCAAAGCTGAGGTGAAGACAAAGCTCGAGCAAGAGCAAGAGCAATCACCGAAGAGAAGATTGGCAAGGCTATCCTAAAAGAACTATGGGGTCCTCAACACTCTTTCCTGCCAAAGACAAGCTCCGTGAGAACACTGACTATCACGGATGGAAGATGTCTATCGATCTAACCCTAGAAGATCAAGGAGTGTTGGACCATGTAAGAGGCAATATTGTTGGGCCTCCATCAAATGCATCCGCTGCTGCCTAGAACAAATGGAAAAACGGATAAGTCAAAGCAAAGAAGATCATCCGGGGCTCTATCGACAAGCACTTGGTGGCCTACATCTTTGAACTGAACACCTCCTAGGAAATCTACGATAGACTAGTGAGTTTATTTAAAGTTAATGATGCAAATCAAGTTTTGTTTCTTAGAAATAAACTGAGACAAATCAAGAAGGGTAAAATGAGAGTATGCAAGCATACTTCTTAAGAATCACCGAAATCAAGAACGATCTCCTAACTATTGGGGAGCCTATTACTAACATATCAATGGCACTCACGAATCTTGGAGGATTACCATCCGAATGGTACGTGTTCAGGACTACTCTTCTGAAAAATAATATAATTCCTGGTTTCGAGGAATTAATGGTTAGATGCATTCAAGAAGAAACAAGGATAGAAGAGCAAGAAATTCCCATGCCTAAAGGTCCTCCTGCTGCCTTTTCTTCTCATGCTAAGAAAAGAAATAATTCCGGGACTAAATCAAAAGGAAAGGTTGGACCTAAGGGTGGAAGAAAAGGACGATGTTACATCTGCGATAAAGTAGGTCACTATCCAAGGGAATGCCCTGATAGAAAGGACTCACACCGGGACAATGATCAAAATCCCTCTGATGGCAATCAAAGGAATGAACAAATTCAATAGCAAAGGTAAGAGGAGAGCTAGGAATCAAGGAAGAGGACAAGCATTCAAGAAGGCTAGAAATTCCAAGATGTATTAAATGCACCTGACCTCTGAAAGAACCTAGTGTCCATCTCGGCAATGGAAGACAGGCTACAAGGTAACCTCCAGTGATGGCAAGGTACGTGTATTGAAAAATAATGTTGAAGATTCCTTTACTCTTGGGTTTCGTGTTAATTCATTATATCAGGTCGATGGAAGTCTGCTAGGTGTCATGTCTTATGAGACATCTCTTTAGTTCGAACTTTGGCATCAGAGGTTTGCCCACCTTCATTATAAAGCTCTACTCGGTCTAAGACAAATGGTGACAGGGATGCCCGAATTCCGAGTAGAGAAAGAAGGTGTATGTCTAGGATGTGTCGAGGGAAAGCTCAAAAGGGGACCATTCCCCTCAAGCCAAAGCAAGACCTCCGATATATTACAGTTGGTTCACTCAGGCATATCTGAGGCTGGCATTAAGAGGGAGACTACTACACCACATACACTTGAGCAGAATGGTGTGGCGGAAAGGAAGAACTGTACGATTGTGGACGCTGTCTCTATGGGTAGATGATGTAACAATGCCTAATTTGGAGGAACCCATGGATCCTATTTATCCACCTGAGCCTTCCTCTTCTAGGAAGAGGCCTTCATGGCTTAGGGGGATACTTGGTGATGCTGAAGGACATGTTTCACCCTGAGGAACCTTCTGTCAAAGTAAGAAACCTAACAGGTATGAGGGATACCTGACCATCATGAGCACGATCATACAAAATGAGCCTTCATCATTCTCAGATGCTATCAACCATCAAGTACGGAAGGATGCTATGACCATAGAATATGAGTCTATTATGGATAATGATGTTTGGGAAGTAGTTCCCACACCCCAAGACAAGACAATTGTCACTTCTAAATGGCTTTACAAGATAAAGCATACAGCAGATGGAAGTTCGGAAAAGTATAAGGCTCGTTTTGTTGCTCGTGGTTTCTCCCAGAAGGAAGGTATAGACTATGATATTTGCACCTGTTGCCAGATATACGACCATCCGCTTGATCATAGCCCTTGTGGCTTCACAAGGATGGAACCTACATCAGATGGATGTCAAGACCGCGTTCTTGCACGGTTCGATCAAAGAAGAGGCCTATGTGGAGCAACCCGAAGGATTTGAGATTTATGATTGAAAATCTCATGTATGCAAGTTGAGGAAGGTTCTCTATGGGCTGAAGCAAGCACCCCGAGCATGGTATGAGAGGATCGATAGCTACTTGATGAAGCTAGGATTCACTAGGAGTGAAGCCGATCCTAACCTTTACTTTAAGGCTGAAGATGACAAACCTCTCAGACTGGTGCTATACGTGGATGACCTCTTTCTACCGGTGCATACCCTCTCATTCACAAATGTAAGTGGGAGTTAGTTTCTGAATTTGAAATGAAGAACCAAGGACTTGAAGTGTGGTAGAAGCCAAGGGAAATTTTCCTCTCTCAAGGAAAATATGTGGTGAAGATTCTGAAAAGATTTGGTATGATGGACTACAAGCCTGTGACTACCTCAAGGATCTTAACTTTCAGAAGTTATATGGTAGTGATGTTGGACCAGATTTGGGAAATGCCTCTGAGTTTCAAAAAATCATTCACGTTGATGTTCTTGGTGAACCTCCATCCAAACATATGTTTTTGAGTTAGCACTGTGAGCTCATATTTGGTTGAGCCTCACTAGATTGGTGCCAAGAATCTTCTGAGATGTCTTCAGGACACAATCTCTCATGGACTGAGATACACTGCCGGAAATATGAAACTGCATGATTATTCGAATGTTGATTAGGCAGGTAGTGTGGAGATCACTGGAGCACTTTTAGTGTTGTTTCTCTTTGGATTCTGCTTCGATATAATGGATAAGCAGGAAGCAGAAGTCAGTTGCCATAAGCATCGCCAAGACCAGATACATATCTACGAGTATGATCTCGTATGAAGTTGCCTGGCTGGGAAAGCTCTTCAGTGAGCTATTTGAACACATACCACTGTGATTCTCTGTAACAACCAAAGGTGGGATTTGATTACTGAGGAATCCCGTATTCGTTGATTGCTCCAGCAGATAGACATCATCTGGGATATGGTAAGTCAATGAGCAAGGAGGCTCCATTGCATTAAGATGATGTACAGGTCGATACACCTTGTCAAAGCCCCGAGAAAAGATCTAATCTGTGATTTTCCCAAACGACTTGGAATCGTCAAGAAACCCTTGTACAAGAGTCGTGCATGTTGCATACATTGAGCTCTGGGAGCTCTAAGGGCTTGCGATTCTTACTGTAGCAACATACGACCACAGGGTGACTCACCCTCCCCTGGTGGTGCACACTGGAACAAGATGATTCACTCTCTTGTGGGACAAGATGATTCGCTCTCTTGTGGAAACAGGATGATTAGTTCTCCTGTGAGGCCTGGATTGATGTGTTCTCCATGGCGATTGTAGCAGGATTGATGTGTTCTCCTTTGAGGCCTCGATTGATGTGTTCTCCATGGCGATTGTAGCAGGATTGATGTGTTCTCCTGTGAAGCCTGGATTGATGTGTTCTCCATGGCGATTGTAGCAGGATTGATGTGTTCTCCTATGAGGACAGGATTGATTAAGTTCTCCTGTCGAGGCATCCTACCCATGCAGTCTACGACTCATGGGAAGTACCTCTCATCTGATCAATGAGCAGGGAAATGAAGTTAGGGACCATAGTAGTACTGATGGACGCATCGTTGTATCTACCATACTTCCTACGCTAGGATGACCTCCATTGATCTGGGATCAATGATACTGGTTGGGGACCAGTGGTAGGAGTGGTACATTCTATGACACTGACGTCGGGTCGATTGAGACTGGTCTGGGACCAGTGGTACGCACTCTGAGACTGACTTTGCGTCAGTGGAGGATGTTACTGGTCTGGGACCAGTGGTAGGAGTTGTACATACTCTGAGACTAACTTTGAGTCAGTATGATACATCCTCGATCATTTCTTCTTCTTCATAATTCGGACAAAAGCAAAGCGGGACAGAACAATGCAAGAGCAGAGCAGAACAGAGCAAAACAATACAGATCAGTACAAGGTAGAACAAGACAAAGCAGAACAGGCAGAATAGAGCAGAGCAGGGCCAGGTTCAGGCTGTATAGGGCAGTGCATTTGATGGATGAATAGTAACGATTGATAGACAGATTGCAGATGAAGTTCTCCCTAGCTGAGAGGAAGTGTTAAAATTGGCAACTAGGGCCAAACTTCATGTGGGTCATCTTATTCATGGTTGATAATATTTTTATTAGATTCCTCTCATCGAGGGGTGTAAGATTGATATAAAGATCATCCGATTCCGATAAGTATTCATGGAGATATGAATTTATTTTGATTATGGAATTATTATCAAGCCAACCTACAACTCATGTAGGCTCAGAAGCCCAACAGTGGCATCTATTCAAACATCATCATTTGTGTATAAATACAAGAGGACTTTTCCTCATTTTCACTCGCTCATCTCATCACATCTCTCTCTCTACTGTGCAGAAAAGAGTCTCTTCTCCTCCCCGCAGCAACCCCGCCCGCTGCAACCCCGCCTGCAGCCGTCTGCTCCCCGCACGCAGCCGTCTTCTCCTTGCCCGTAGGTGTTCTCCACCCGCAGCCGTCTGCAACCCCACCCGCAGCCGTCTGCAACCCCGTCCGCAGCTCTGTCGTGC
>APFE031498512.1:58486-121260 GCA_000404065.3 Pinus taeda
CTAGCTAGCCGCCACATCTTGTGTCTCTTGTCTTGGCTTGTTTTTTGTCGATCGTTTAATGTTCTATCTGCACTTTACTTTATGTACATGTGATTGCTAATCTGTGGAATATAATAAGAAATAGAAGTAAACTGTAATTGTAAATTGTATATTGTATAAAGAATTGATGTAGGATGATTTACAATGAGGTGAGGGCCTGCTTATATATACCCTAGGCAAGTACCTCTTCATTAACGGTTATGTCATTTAGGGACAAACCTTTTCATTAATTGCTAACTAATTAATCATTAATCTTATTTGTTGTCTTTTACATTACTTGTGATTATTTTCTATATAAATTTAGTTTGTTACAATTGTATGCAGGGCTCTTGGTTGATTTTAAATTAGACACCTATTCTAAATGGGACCTACCTCTTAATTGTTTTGAGACTAGTCTTTAGAGTAAGTTATGGCATGGAAGCCAACGGGAAGCAAGCAAATGCTTGATTAACGATAGCTCCCCCTGTGTTCCAACCACCCAATGCCTCTGGCACTGCAGAGACTATGGCTCTGACGATTGCTGTGAAAATTTTGTATCTGAAACCCTATTGTAGCAACTGGAAATTATTCTCCTAATTGTTAATTTAATTTAACAATTTATTTACTGTTTTCTACAACAAATACTGAATAAATCACACTGCAATCTACACAAATAAAACTGTGGAAGAATAAATGGTGGAAAAAATGCTAGCACACACATAAAATAACACAATTATTTTTGGACTAATGTCCCCGGAAAATCCCAACTTGGGAAAACTGGTGCAGCAGCAGAAGGTTTTATTATTAAGCAATAGTGAAATAAACTTAGTACAAATGGATGCCAAAACTGGAAATCCTACAGAGAAAACTGGAAAGAAAAATTTAGTGTGGAATTTCCTCACCCCATTGGAAAATCTGGGCTCTAACCTCAACTCAAATTGAGTCATCCAAACTTCCTCTACGCAGCTACTGCGTCACCCTATAGCAGTCACTTTTGCACTCAGCTCGAACCAGCTTCTCCTCAAGCCATTTGGTTTGTTGGTGTCTGGAAAAATGTCTCTACTAGCCTCTGGAACCTCTGCCCAACTTCTGACACTAAAACTTTTCTTTTCCCCAGCAAATTCAAAATTGCATCTAGAGGCTACTACGCTGCTCTGCACCAACCTCACTGTGGCTCATTTGCCTCTAAAAATGCACTCACCGGAACTGGACTCCTTCCTCCAGCTTCACTATCCTTGCCCCTCTCTCACTGCTTCGATCTCTAGCTCTCTCGCCGGTAACTAACTGTTGCTACTCTGGAAATTGATCTAGTTATGAAATTGAACCCCTCAAGTGTCTTCTCCAAGTGCCCATCAACTTCTTCCTATAATCCTCTGTTGGGACTCCAATGGCCAAGATTAAGGTTGAATGAATGTTAATGATGTGTTAAAATTGAATTATGCTTGTATGAGTTTATTCTCGAGAGCTTCATTTTCTTGTTCTAATTTGTGCTTCATAGCTTTACAATTCTTGACTTGTACAAGTAGTTTTTGACTATGATCTTTTAAATGATAAATTTCTTCATTTTTATTGGAGATGACTTCTTCAAGCTCTTTTTACTTTTTTGAAATTGTTTTTTGATTCTCTTGAATCATCAGTTTTGAAATATCTTTAAAGTCTTCTGATGAAGGTATTATTGACTCTGGCTTCATTGTCATGTCTTGGAATGTGATCATCTTCTTCTTATAGGGAAACAACATTTTTTTTAATCTGTGTTTAACATGAATGTATCAAATTTTTTAAACCAAGGTAGATGGAGAATTATGTCAATCTCTTCGTTAAACATAGTTGCGACATTGAATTGCGATATACATTCATAATCATCAATTATTACTTGCAAGTTCTTAATTTTGTATTTGGCTTCAAAATAAGAGACATTTTTGTTCTCAATTATATTTTGTTCTAGAATTAATAATTGATTTTCCAAATTGATGTTAACGTAATTTTCCTTATTGCTTGTATTTTTTCCGAGGAAATATCTAGGGAAATCCACCCAAAAGGATCACATCTCATCGGCTTATTAACAGAGCCTAACCCCGAGCGTCGCGCCCCCACACTAGTGGCGACTCTAAGTCCACTTGTGAGCGTCGTGCAACACCGCCAAACTTTTTCTTTTCACCACTACTCAAGTTTACGAACTACGCCTAGTCCAACACTTAGTCAATTTTTCTTTAAATGTTCACTTCTTTCTTATACATGAAACAAAAATAACATTCATTCAAGTTCGTGTCCTCTGTATTGTGTGTTAAGGTTGAATTGATGCTAGTGGATCATGTCTTAATATGGAAAGAGTTGTTGCAACATATGGGAGTTATATGTTGAGATCAACTTAGGCAGTTGCAGACATCATCTAGGAGTAGATATTGTAGTGAATAACTGGGTTCCGTTACACTGGTGGAGGGCAATGTGTTGGCTACCCAAAGTAACCCTTGAAAACCAGTCTTGATGTGACGTAGGCAGCTAAAGGTTGAGTGAAGGTTGATGCCTTATGTGTAGCTCTTTGATGGACAAAAGAGGCTACTAAAAGGCATACTGGAGCTCAAGTGTTGGCCAACCTAGAAAAGCAGGTTGGATCAGCTCATGTTCATTGTAGCAGAAGCGACTTGCAGCAGTGAGAGGAGGCAGCCCTCCTGGAGACTCGATGTGTTGCCCTTTGAAGGACTTAGGGGTAGCTAGAGAGTAGTACAGAAGCGAAGGACCAACAGGACAAAATATGACATAGATTTTGCACAGTGTGATTGTCATTGTATCATGTATTTCATAAACTGTTGTATTATTCATATTGGTTTAATATAATGAATATTGGGTTATACATTATTGTTTAATATGTTGTAAAAAATTGTGTATACTTGTGCATATGTGATTTACTGCTTTATATTTTCTGTTATGCAAAGTAGTTATTGTTGAAATTCTTGGTTTGGTAGCATCAGAGATTCTAAGATTCTATCCTATACCTAAGATCATGGAAATTCAACATGGTATGAGAGTGTGTCTGAGCTACTTTGGAAGTTGGTGAATCAGAGTTGTGTGCAATAAAGTACAACTTAAGAGGGATTTGGTCACATTGTAGGTGACAATGTTGAAATTAGGGGCTAGTATCTTGTATGAGGACAGGTTGGAGGGGTTGTCCAACTATAGTCCATGGAAGGAAAGGATCAAGTTGTTCTTGCACGTCAACAAAATCTAGAAGATCACCGAAAAAGCCATCAAGAGGCCAATTGACCCAGAGGAGCTGGAAGTGTACAGGGATTTGGATACGAGGGCGAGATTAATCATCCTAGATGGTGTGAAGGATCCCCTAATACCTCATTTGTTTGCAAAGAACACTGCACATGAGATGTGGATGGCTCTTCAAAATTTGTTCCAGAATAAGAATGAGAACAAGGTACTGGCACTGGAGGATAAGGTTAATTCCACCAAGATGATACAAAGTGAAGGAGTGACTTTGTATCTGATGAGATTGTCTCAAGTCAAAGATGAGCTTACTGGCATCGGTGTGACTATTTCAGGTTATGATGTGGTGAGGATTTCTTTGGATAGCTATTGTGCTTGCGGAAGCGCTGTTGCCTTGTACACTTTCAAAAATATCAATAAAGACTTTGGGGTTTCATTCATGAGGTGTTCCTCCTTTTCGAGTGTGATGAATTGTTGATCATTGGTATAATTCCTTTTATTCATGCTTTAATCTAATTTGTTTCCATATGCTCTTGTAGATTTGTTAATGTAGAGCTATCTTGCATTGACATTTGATTTAGAAGTATGCTCTAGGTATAGAATGTTCTAGTTGGTTTTAAATAAATCTCTAGAGTTTTTTATCATTGTTTATTGTTAAATCTATATGGAACTAATTTTTGATTGAAGTTTTGTAGAGGGAACATCTTGTTGGGATCACAGAATCAAGCATAAGGGGAAGTCTTTAGAGAGACCAACCCACTCTTGATACATTCTTAAAGGAGCTCTCATTTGTTCTTTGAGCCTTCATAGTCTTATCTTACAAAGTGGTTTTGCAGAAGTTTTTTGAACACAACTTGTACACAAGCCGAGTACATCTAAATTTAAATCTCTTTTAAAAAACATTGTACTTCATTTCTTTCATTTTCTATCTAGGAGCTTGAAGATGGCTAAGAAAAGTGAGAGTTTACTCTCACCCTTTAGCTTAGCTTTTTGTGAATTATAATTGTACATATACATTTTATCTTGCTGATTTTTCCATTAATACTTAACTTATTTTGCAACCATTGTTGGGATTGTTTGCTAACTCTTGTGCAACATAATTTGAAGAGCAACCTCCCGCAACATCTAACAAGTGTTTGCAGGACCTTTGGAAAGTGTTGGGCTTCAATTTCCAAAGATACCATGAGCCCTTTTCAGGCTTATTTTGGCCAAAGTCGAGTTCACTAAAGGGCTGCCCATTTTCCTCTCTAAGTGGTGGGCATTTGGAAGAAACTCACGCCTTGTTTCCCTTGCATAAGATTTGTGAGATATTGTCACTACTTTCTCAAGAAAGGAGGTCTAGTGTCCAAGTTTCAAGCAATTATTGTGAGGACTCTCCTTGAAGTTTATTTGAGGACTTTGAAGGGCCCTCTTCTCATCATAATATTAATAAAAGATCTAATTTGCTTGTGGGAGCTTGGGATTTCTCCCATGGTATCCTATCTCCTCATTTAGAGGGAGGCTTCTCTTGGGTGGATTGACATTTGCATGGTTTAAACTTTCATACTTCATTCACTTACATGCATGCTTTAATTGGGAATTAACACAACCTCGCTATCGCATTTCATTAAATTAAAGTTTGTTACCATTTCATTTGAGCTTTGCATTCTCTATCTCATTGTTGCTTGAAACTACAAGCTTACACTTTACTTTGGGCAATTCATCCTCTACATGCAAGCATTTTATATTCTTAACAAACTTTGATTCGTTTCCATTTATCTTGGTAAATTGTTTCATGAGCACTTGAATACATGCACCATTTTTATGCTACATTGTTATCTTGAATATTGGAGCAATTTATTGTCATTGTCTATTTGAAACAAATTTTACTTTCAAGCAAATTACCTGTATCATTTTAATTCATTGATAAGACACATGCAACACGTGTAAGCTAATTTTATTCATCTAATTGAAGTTATAATTGCAACTTATGTTGAACACTATTTCATTTTCATTACTTTGAAGCATTGCAAATCAATCTCTCTTTTGGGAACAAAACTTACATGCATTTCATCTAGGCATTTTAGTATAAGAAGGCCCCAATCTTCATTAAAATTTTACCTCCAACATAAGTTGGTTGAAGTAGACATCTTAAGGATCCTCTACTCCTCCATTGACTCCTCACTGTGAGATCCATATCTTTGGGCGAGAATGACGTTTGAGGATTGAAGAGCTAAATTGTAATCTTGTTGTAGAGATAATTAATAAAATTAACCAAAAGCACTTTCCATTACATTTACTTTACTTGTCTCTTGATGGTTTGAGTTTTCATATGCAAAGCCTATTCCAAAAGCAAGTATTGTAATCATTTCAGACAAATGTTTTATTTTCATGCTTCAAGTCTAATTGCATATTGATGTCTTGGTTTAGAACTTCCTTTCTTTTACATTTCCAAGTTAGTTACTAATTTTTGGGTTTTGGCAAGATATGTTTGACATGTTTTGATTCATAAAATTGATTATCTCAAAATAATTTTGTATCTTACATATCTTGTGCTAACAATTTTTGTTTACATTTCAAGGTTACATTGCTTTCTCTTTTGAGAGCATTGCATTTTACTTTGAGCAAATATATCTTTAAATTGTTGAGCAAATTCCTTATAAGGCACTGGTTTTATGGTTTTTGTCATATTAATAATTAGCATTGTTTTTTAAAGTTGTTCACTTCATATTTGCTCATAAATCCTTAAAAGTAATCCATTTTCACTATAACACTCTCCTAGAAACTCACGTCTTTTAATTTCACTTTTCATTAGGGACCACCCCCTTAGCTAACCTAGGAGATAGCTCAAATGGAGAGAGTTGAGATTAGTTTGACAGCCCCTTCCCTGAGTTCCCTGCCACCAACCACACTTGTGGGGTTGAAGGTTTTTCCCACTCACTTGTAGGTAGGTGTAGGCGACAAGTGATAACAAGACCACATGGCTGGCTCGCGTGGCAGAGAAGTGGCACAACAAGCTAGTTGGTGGCTACAAGGAGTTGTTGGTTGCTGGCTGAGGACCATCTTGGAAAAATAATTTTTCCTAGGGATATCACCCACAAAATGGTGGGCAATAGAACCCAAGTGGACACTTCATAGTGGCATGCCCTTCCAAATGGCCTTTATAATGTACAGGTGTCCTCGGGCTCAAAAAGGAAGTTAATAAAGGACCCTATTAGATGGTTTCAACCTCTAGGGGAGCGACAGGTCCATGGTACATCCATCAAATGGCAGGTGTCATGTGAGATAATGATGGAACAGAGTGGGGTAGCAAGTGAAGGATCCAAGCCAAATGTCATGGTACAAGAGTAGCTATAATAAAGGAAGCCCACACATGGGTGTATAGATGTAGGAGGGAGCAATTGTAGTACATGAGTTACCCTGACCTTTGTTTTTCCACCCTTCTTCATATGTCTTTTGCCCTTTATTGATTTTTCTTTCTTTTAACAACTCGGGTCTCTAGGGAATGAGAGCATAATGTGAATGATATAGTAGTGGATATCCCCTTAGGGTAGGGGAAACACATCACCCACTAGGGGTTGGGACAATCATGGGTTCCTTAATGATGTAGGGGGCTCATATGGGGCCTGTTGTCGCACAGATTGTCATGACAACACTCAGACCGGGAGCTATCACTCTGATCCCCGATCCCTCCGTTTAAGCCGTCTCCTTAGGTTAAGGAGGGTAAACCCTATGGGATGAAGGAAGACCAACTGTGGACCAATTGGGTTAGGAGACACATCAAGGTGATACCAGTACTTGATTGATTTTAGGAATAATGTGCCAGTGCCTTATGGAGTTAATGATTAAATGATTATTTATTAGATGTTGCAGAAAATATGAACCTTGTAAAACAATTATTTATCATCAAAAAACCCAAGCAATGGAAGATATTCGATAAGCGCACAATGCTTTAATAATGATCTAGCAATTAAATTTCTAAAGATTAAATGCTTTAAACAACCATAAAATTTAAATGCTAACCAGATTCAAATAGTTAATCTCCAGATATAAACATTTAAGCACATTTAACTATACCACAACAACAACAAAAAGACTTTAAAAGGAATTTCCAATTTTAAATTAGTCTTTTTTCATAAATTTTTAATTTTTTAAATTTTTTTTTATATTTTTATAAAATTCTAAGCTTAAAATAAACAAACTAATTTAAATCTAAGCTAAAGGAAATTTAAAATTATTGAAAAAACTAAATCCTAAAATTAAATAAATCTAAAAAGCAGAGCAAAAAATGAAAATCTAAAACTTTTTATGATTTTTTATTTTTTGTATATTTTTATCAAATTTAAACTTGAATTAAAAAAATGAACCAAACATTAAAACTAAAATCTTTATGATTTTTTTTTTTTTTGAATTTTTTATATTTATTTTTTAAATTTTTATTATGATTATAAAGTTCTAAGTTTAAAATTAACATTAAAAAAAAAAAAATCTAATTCTAAACTAAAACTTAGATTAATAAAATCAAAATATAATTTAATCTAACCTAATCAAAAAAAAACCTAATAGAAACTTTTTTATGCTTTTTTATATATTTTTTAATTTCTTTATGAGATTCTAAGCTTAAAATGAAACAAAATTTAAAATCTAAATAAAAACTAACACCTAATCTACATACGTATAATGAAAATGAAAGTCAATTATTATTAAATTTAAATCCTAAATTAAATAAAACTAAGCTGAGATCTAAAAATCAAACAACAACAAAAATCTAAAACAGCCTAACGCTAAACCACATACACATGTATAAACAAAAAAAAATCACATTTATGCTTTTGATTTGCTGGGCAGGTACACGGAAGAGGTTTCGACAGCAACACAAGAGAACTTGACGGAGGTGAGGTTAGCGAGGAGGATTTGCAGATTTCCTTGCTTGCTGCAGGTCGAATGATGAAGAGAAATCATGATTAGAGGGGTTGGCCAGCACGCAGGAAGGGGCACGGATGGGTGAAGAGCTGAATGCTTGTTTGCAGGTGCGTGGAGCGTATAACTGGAATGGAGCAGCGTAATTTCAGCTTTTGGAGTGGCAGCAGCGTTGACAATAGCATGTATACGCTGTAAAGTAGGAGTAATGGACAATTATGGCAGCGCGCAGGTACACACAGGTCGATAGAAATCAGAACGGAATAGCTACGTGGTTGATGAAGAGGAAAAGGGCCAACAATGGGTGAGGGTACCACGAGAGAAAGCTGTAGGGATGACTGCGTTGAGGAAGCAGCGTGAAAATAGCAATGTGATGCACCGCAAGTAGAAATGATATGGCTGCGTGGAATGGAATAGCAAAAGTGAGGTTGATAGTTGACTGCTCATGAATGGGCAACTGATTGAGATTTGTGTGGTGGCTGAAACAAATTTCGAAATCTTTCTGTGAAAAAAAAACCCTCCACGCAACAGCAGAAAACCCTTGAATTTCTTCAGATTGCCTGATGAAAACCCTGAAAAACTTTTAAAATCTATACCTGCAACCTGCAATGGCAAAAAACAGAACACCGAAAGGTAAAATGTGCAAGAAACAAAACTGAAAACTCTAAAACCAGCTAAAAATATACAATATTTACAAATTTTTTACTCTTAAGCAACCAGATTTGTCAATAATCCACAGTAATATTTTCAGAATTTAAATTTAATGTGAAATACTTTAGAAAACCCTTCATGCATTCATAAAAATAAAAATAAAATTCAAATGATAAGCCCGGGATCAAAATTGGTTGAGCTCTTTCAGAAAACGCAATCTGGGAGTTGGCTGGTTCAGTCGAGAACTTCCCCTAATGCCCGGTAATCTAAAAAAATGATTTCTTGCACAGCTTAAAATCAACTATTAACATAGAGAGAGAAAACAATAGTGAAATCCAGATCAAATGGAGATACCTGCCATTATATTTCATAGTCTAAACTATCATTCAAACCCAGAGATCAGACAAGATACCTGTGCCTGAATCAATCTTCATCAAGATATCATCAATCGCTGAAAATAAAATTATGCAGAAAAATAAAACGTCTTACAGCATTTCCAGAAGAGTAACACCAGCGAGATTTTCAACCCCAAAGTCTTTCTTTATTGCACAAAAAAATGACTACAAGAGAGCTTTCTTTAGCACCAGACTCTCGTATCCAATCTAATCTCAAATGACCCCTAACACCCTATTTAAAGGAAAATTTCGCAACGGCTAGTTTGAGTGATCCATGTCAATCTAATCTCGACCACCGATGAGGATCAAAATCCCTTTTAATCTCATCCGTCGAAATTTTAAATGCATTTTAATATATTAAAAAATTAAAAACTTTGCATTTATTTTCTCAAAACTTTGACTTATTATTAATTTAATTTATTTTATTTTATTTTCAAATTTATTTACTTTAATTTATTTATTTTTTATTTTTTTAATTTTAATTTTTAATTTTTTGTTTTTTTTTTTTGGATCCTCGAATTTAGCCCTTTGGGAAAAATCACCTAGGACCTAGGACTTAGGACTTATGAGGGGATTAAAACATTTTCTAACCCTCAAGACACTTTACATCATGACTTTTACAATTTTACATCTCAAGGGGGAAAACCCATTTGACATAGACCTTCATAGACTACCCAGTTCGGCGACACAAACATAATCTAGCAGGTCAAGCAATTTGTAATAACCTAACCAAATAGTTAGAATTGTTTCCAAATTACTTTTAAATAGACTCGAAGCACACTAGAATTCCCCTAAGATTCTAATGACAAAATCCATTCCAGCTTTGGGGTTAGGCTGAAGGAAAACTCTGTCGATCATGGATCGGTGAGACAAAAAACCTTCTGGAACGTAGAATATCACTAGAAAATTAGATTTGCGTAGGCAATTTACATGCATGAATCAGATCTGCTAAGATTATTTACAATTTACACATGCAGACTGAGCTTACAACATAACATGATCAGGTCAACGATGACTATCGAATGGCACGGACATGTCGATTAAGCGCTATCCCTTTTGCAAAAAAAGAGGGTGTACTGCAATGGGTAGTTGACACATAGTGGTCAACAGGGCCCTAGGAACTAGGGTGATGCCCATAATGATAAGGGGTACAACTCATGCTTGGCTTTTACCCACGTGCTAAATTTGTATGTCCCGACCATCTTTTGCATTTTGTGGTACATTTCCTGTTGAAAGTGGCCAAAGTATGCTTTTAACTTTGTTTTTAGCTGCATAAACCTCTAAGGCATCGTTCCAGGCCCGACCCAAAGTGTGGACAAGGGGATGGGGAGGCTAACTCCTTGTCAACCCAATGCACACATGTGGCCCTGGATGGGAAAAATATGAAATGGGGTTAGAATGAGAGGAAGGGAGTGATATGTATGGTGTCAAGAAACGGAACGGGACCAAGCAACCAAAATCAAGGTTTCCCATGTAGGGCCACCCTAAATCCAGTAGCCAATAAAAGAGATCCCATGGGACTAGGATACAAGACTAACCACCAAGTTGGACGAGGGGACAAAAGTACATACCAAGCCTATTCTTTCCACAGAATCCCCCCACTAATCCATGTCCAGATAAGTCGATGATAAGTAAGCAAAAATACCCAATTACATAATGAAAAGCCATACCTTTGAGCTTGGAAGGCCCACTTTCAAACATATGATCATAACCGATGGGCGAGGGTACATAATGGTTGGCTCAGGTAGCGGAGAAGGTGGAGTATCAGGCTATCTGGTGGTTGTTAGGGATTGTTGGTTGTCGGCTGAAGACAAATATAGGAGAAAAAATTCTCCTATGGGTGTCACCCATTGGTGGTGGGTAGCATGCACTATTTCCCTGGCTTGGAGGTTTGGCACGGTGATGGTGAGATCTCCGTGGGACAAGGAAAGTACACAGCAGAGATTCTCCGGAAATTTCATAAGCAAGATTGCAAGCCCATGGCCACACCTAGTCACAAACTGGAGGAACGTGGATGCCGGCAGAGTTGAGCGAGTGGATCCTACAATATACATGCAACTCATTAGGTCATTGATGTACTTGGTCAACACACAACCTGATATTTGTTTTGCAGTCAACCAGCTAACTCAGTTCATGGTGGAACCAACTAGAGTGCATTGGGTTGTTGCAAAGCATGTTTTGAGATATCTCATAGGCACAACAGACTATGGATTGTGGTACAGACAAGTTGATGGAGTGAGGCTTGATGGCTTCACATATGCAAATTGTGCAAGGAGCTCCACAGACAGAAAGAGTACTTCAGATGGCAACTTCAGCATTGGTTCAGCAGTTGTTTCCTAGTACAGTAAGAAGCAGAGATCAATTGTAGTCAATTCAACAGAGGTCGAGTATAAGGTTGCTAGTCAAGCAGCTTACGAGGCTATTTGGATGAGGCAGTTGCTTGTGAGACTTTTCAGACAAAGGATGGAGCCTACCATGATACATTGTGATAATCAAAGTTGCAGACAAAGGATGGAGCCTACCATGATACATTGTGATAATCAAAGTTGCAGACAAAAAATGGAGCCTACCATGATACATTGTGATAATCAAAGTTGCATTAAGCTCTCAGAGAACCCAATGTTTCATGATTTCTCAAAGCATATTGAGATTCAGTATCATCGTCTTAGAGATTGCGTGCAAAAGGGGACGGTGAAGCTACCATACATTCCAACAAGGGAGCAGGTAGTAGACGTCTTGACCAAGGCATTGGCAAAAAGCAATTTTGTTTATCACAAAGATAAGTTGGGAGTTGTACAAAATCCCTTCCTCTCTAAGAGGGAGTGTTGAAAAGTAGCAAAGAAATGGATTCCTTGATTTGTGCCTTAATTCAAGGAATCGAATTTGTGATCTTCTTCATCAAGCACAAATTCTTGTGATGTGGACGAGTTCAAGAAGCATTTGACTAGTGCAAGTCTGTGGAGGACCAAGTTATCTATTCTCTAGTGTGAATTAAATTGGGAACTAAATACTCAAGTGGAGTTAGCCTCCTAAATTTTAGGAGGAACTAGTTAACAACTTGTGTTGACTTTTGTTAACTAGAAAAGTTCTAGTGCAACTTCCTAATTTAGAAACTCACTAACAATAGCCAAATCGAATTGCTTATAAGGAGATCGAAGGCACACTTTGTATTCATTACTCTTGAGCACGAGTTTGTGAGCAAGAAAGCTTGTGGAGGAACAAGCCAAGGTTTCCTTGTGTGAATTATTGTGGAGGGCAATTTCTTCTTGGAGTGCGCATAGAAATAGGGAAATTTTCTATTTAATAGGAGCTCAAGCAGCACTAGGAAATAGGAGGATATTTCCTAAGGAATTGTGGTAGGAGAATGGAGCCTCTAGTGCACATAGGAGGAAGAAGATCAGGGATCAAGCAGGGGTTCCAGGCCTAGGACAGGCAGGAGAATCATTGTATTTTCAGATTGAAACATGCTTGTATTTGAATTTGATCTATTGCCCAATTTTCCTCAATAAAATTCTTAAGCAAGCGAGGGTTTCCCCAGTTGGGTTCTCTAGATAAATTGTGTTGTTTATTGTGTGAATTTGTGCAATTATTTATGTTCTATTCCGCTGCTATTTGGTAGATATATTTTGTGTCTATATGAAAAGAAAACTTGTTTTCAGATTGTTCATATTAGCAGATCAGAATTTCGTGGATTTTCTACAACTTTAAGTAGACGAAGTCAATTTTGCAGTCTGACTAGTCTTGTTTCTCTAGTCACATAGACACTCAGCTTGTTATATTTTTATCTTGTTATATATAATATTTTTCCTTCCTAGTTTTACAACGAAAAATAAAAACATAAGTTATATTTAATCAGATAATTAATATTAATAAATTTATAATGATTTATAATTATAGTTTATAGCTAATTTTATAATTGATATTAATAAATTTAGAGTTCTTTATAAATATCACAATGAACACTAACCTGAAATTTGTGTTGATCATGTATAAGTTCGACAAACCTTAACCAAAGCTTTTAGGTTCACCTGAATTCAAACCTCAAGCTTCAAATTTGGCAAACCTTGTGACTTAGGCTCCACATCCACCTTGAAGGAGATCTAGGCGGTTCCCATTACCTATGTGGAGGAACTGGTTGTGGATCTATCCACTTGGAGGCCTTTGGAGACTGGATGCCACACCTTTGACTCGTCCTCTTTCCTCCTTGATGGAGACATTCCACTCTCTTCTATCTATTTTGGTTAGAGGATTGTACATGTGGTTTTAACTTTTGACCAATAAAAAATCTGATTTTTACTAGATATCTCTTTTTATACCCCCAATACCTATTAACCCACCTATACCTTGCATCTCCCCTACGACCAATATCTACAATATATTGACTTTATTTTTCAAAAATTTTAAACCCCCTTTACAAAAAAATGTGATAAGATATTGGTCAACAAGGTGAAGATGCCATGTGGAGTGCACATAATATATAGTGAATATCGTTTTCAAAACATTTGTGATACCACGAAATTTTATAATGCATTAACTCATGAAAACCAAAGTGAACTCAATAATCTTATTTGCAAGTTGTTTGACCATGGGAACAAAATAATACTAAATAATTAACTTTCATCTGTTAAGGTCCAATAGCCCAAAGTTGGTCTCAATGGACAGTAACATCATCATCAGCATTAATAAAAAAAAATTACAGTTAAAATATTTTAAAAAATTGGACAATTGTTAATTTATTTTAAAATACCAGCTATTTTGCTGGTAGTTCACTGAAGAATGTTGAAGATACAATCCCAACGTTGATTGCTCACAAAATAGCAAGTGCAAAGCTTAGCAGAATCTTAGTCTATTAAACAATACACTATGCTTTCAGCCAAACTGGAACAGCAAAAGGATGGAAAAAAACTTTCTAAACAATTATTATATGCATTTCATAAAGCATTTACAGTTCCACTTAAAGTCCTAAAAAAAAAATAAACAATAAAAATGACGCAGCACTTTCAAAGTGAATGACCTGACTCAAAACCGTGGAAGATTCAGCAGGTAGCTGTCCTGATTTCTGCAACCATGCAACAAAAACTGCCAGGGTTTATCAGTTAAAGAACAAATTTCTAAATAGTTAGAACCTTAAAAGACAAATTATCCGATATCACTCTATAGCAAGGCCTACAGAATCCAAATTTTCTTTATAATACTTATCCAGTTGCAAATCCCCTTCATTGCTATAATTATTTCCACAAAAGGAAAAAAAAAGAACCTCATTGTCTATGCTTCAGCTAGACAAGGGCTTTGCATTCACTACACTATCTTATTTCATTCTATTTTCAACTTTTTCCGTAGGACATTATTACTAATTAATTTTACACATTTCATTATCAATACCATTGCTTGGAAGAAACACTGGAACAGCAAAATCTAGCAAGCCTAGTGCAAAGCCTCATTAGGCAACCTAGGTCTTCTGGAAACAAAGGGATCAACTACCACTGTCACCTCAGTGGCTTCTCTTCAGCTATTTTGTGGTGCATATTATCCCCACTAGGGAGGCTTCCCTACAGAGATCACCAACAAGATATTCAACTAAGGAGGGTTCAAAGGCAATGCTGGAAGAAAAGGTATTGGCCAAGCCTAGGAAGGCTAAGATAAAAGTTGCCAAGAGTTCAAGTACACTTTCCTAAAACCTTTATAACTTAAAACAAAGCTACTATAAGTTAGGGTTTTTATGATATCTAGAGTTAAGGTGTACATTGACATGTAGCAGCTTGAGAAATAACCTATGAGTGATAATAAGATCGGCAAAAGAACAAAAGCTATCAAAGACGCAAGGAAGGGTTAGGTAAACAATGATGTTTTTATGGCTGAAAATGCATATGACAGCAATATTTATCTAGCGTCAGCCCTAATTTTGGGGTGAAAACATGCAGTTAATGCTAGATTTTTCCATTTTATATTTATTAAATGCCATCCCTATCAATAGGGCAACAATAAATTAATATAAAACGCAGATTTAAGCTAACTCTAACCCTAGCAAACATGAATTATGAATTGAAAAAGAAATTAAGATGATCACTACAAGCTAGTCTAGTGCCTTCCCTCAATTTGGCAATGGAGTCAATAATGGTGAGGTCAAAGATAGAAGAACCTAGATGAGGAGGATGGAGGACTAAGAATCCTCTCTTAGAACCCCTAGTGACTTCTTTTAAGTGGAGATTTAAAATCAAAGGATGCATATACCAAGTTCCTTTGATGGATTCTTGAAAGACAAATCTTGCATAACATATAGAAACAAGATTTCATGAAAAATTTTGCACTTTTTAATATAGCACAATAGAAACCCTAATTTCATAAGATTGCATGCAAAATGAAGAAGCATGACAATAAGATTACACCATGCAATCAAGAATCACTTCATTAATCAAAGATAGTCTCCTCATGCAAAAATATTTGTTCCAAGACGATTCGCTTCACAAAGATCACATTGCGTCTAAGAGAAATGTACAAGAGAGCTAGTGTGCACTTCTTAAGAGAGAGAGGTGTTGTGAATGTGAGATGACACATATGAATGTGACTCCCTTCTACTTATATGAGGGTAACCAAGTCACTTTTCATAAATTTACAAGTAAAATCCCTAGAAGTTTGCTTGAGAATTCAACTAGGCCTCAAGGTCACAAGCTAACATTAAGATAGCTTTAAAACACAATAAATACATCAAAATATCCCATACGTATAGGAATAAATGCTCTCCATGATAATGTCATCTTCCCAAATGGACAATCTCTATCAAGCAAGTGATAAAGTGGCTTATAAGTGCTCCTCACTTCAAGAAAATCATCAAAGTGCATGGATACATGTCCAGATAACTCCTCCTCCACCATGACATCATCTCAAGAATGCTCATGTTAGCCTTTTAGGGCATGTGGGAATGACATGGCATGCTCTAAGGCAAGTATTGGTATCTAGGCATAATGTGCTAGCCCTCCCAAGTCATCTCATTGATCACTAACCTCATCTAGGCTTTGAAACAAGACATCCTTCAAACAGGGTCAAGGCCAACCTTGGGGCATCTTAGGTCCAAATGGGCACAATTTTCAGCATCTGGAGGTGTAGCAAGGGGCATAAAGCCATGTGGAGTCTCGTCAAAGCCCAACGACCATCTCATGAGGGCAATACTGGGGCTACAATGTTATATCTACTTTCAACAATGGGCGAAAACATTTTCTAAATGGTGTTTTATTGGTGTCAAGTCTTCCTTCAAAGGATCTTTGTTCCATAAGTGATGAACCACCTGAAACATACTCTCAAGCTCAAGTGAGATCAACATCAATAGGTACAAAATCCATTAAAGCATCATTCTAAACTATATTAAACATTAGGGGCACAAGAATAGCCTGCACAAACATTGTCTTCCAATGTCTTTCCAGCTCAAAATCTGTAATCAAATTGCCACACTTTTGTTAGGAATGCCTATACCTTCAAGCGTATTAGGTGCTTCCAAGCCCCTAGGGGAAGGGCATTTCACAAGTAGGCCCATCAATTCATATGTGCATGTGATAATGATGGTTATAGAGTGGCAAGACTTCAAGGAAGATGGCCATAGCCACAGCACCAACAAGAGGGGATCCAACATCTCTATGTACTATAATGAGAGGAGGGATCAATCATGGAGGCATGAGTTCCCCTTTCCTCACCCTACCTTTTCCACCACTCTAATGTTGATTTGGTGTAGCATCAAATGTTCTCTAGCCACGAAAATTGGTGGAGAGGTTAAGACACATGAAATCTCCAATACCCAGAAAGGGTTTGGACAGATTCTAAACAATTTGGGAGATATTAAAATAATTAATATTTTTAATGGAGTGATATTAAAATAATTAATATTTTTAATGGAGTCCCTAAGTCTAAACTTAGGGAAAATAAAATATTAATGTGTATTAATATAAAACTGTGTTAGAATGGTCCAAAAGTCATGGATCAAGCCAGGTCTAATCTTAGCCGTTGATTAGAGACTTAATCTAAGCCGTTGATTTGTCAACGAGAAAAGTATAAGAGGAGGCTTGAGGGTCACTTGGAGAATACACTGAGGGAGACTAGTGAGTTCAATTTCTGGAGTGGTGTTCGCTGAGAAATTGAACCAGTGGTCTGGTGAGCAATCAGGAGGCAGCAAGTATAGAGCAGAGAGGCGGGATCAGCCACTGGAGACCAACGCTGAGGCAGGAGAGGCAGACATAGAGGCAGCAAAAGACTACGCAGTCACTTGCTAAGCCTGTGTGAGTGACGCAAAGAGGTCCAGAGTTGACACAGTCAAGCAGGGGCTGACGCAGAGGGTTTGAGAGCCATGCAGAGGTCAACCGGGCTAACGCTGGGATTGGGAGAAGTGCTGGAGAATTATTTCTCTCTATGGGTAAGCCAATTTGGCACCCTGTTGTACAAAAGAATTGTTGGATAATAAAATCCTCCCTTGCTGCACCGGTTTTCCCACATTGGGTTTTTCCGAGCACTGTTGTCCAAAATATCTGTGTCAATGTGTTAATGCTTGTGCATATGTTTGTTTTTGTATTACGGTGTGATATCTGCAATAGTGTTTAGTTTAATGTTTATTGAAGTAATTTCATAAATAACTTATTGTAGAATAAGTAGGAAAAATAAATCAGTTGTTCCAGTGATAGAATTTTCACATGGTATCAGAGCAAGTAATCAGACACAGAAAGGGAAAATCAGTTATGGATCAAGACCACGATCCAGAGGTATCCACGTCAGGGGACTCACACAGATTTTCAGAAGATTGCACAAGAGAAAGAGATTTCGATTTCTCTATGTCAGCTTCCAGGCTGGAAGAAGAAATGGCGTGTATGACTACTGCTGCATCATCAGAGGTATGGTATATAGACAGTGGAGCTTCGTGGCATGACGGGAATCAGGGAGTGTTTCTCAGAATATCGAGAAGAGAAGGTGAACTTTTAGATCACCATGGGGAACAAGGCAAAGTGTACTCCAGTAGGGAAGGGTACCATAGTTTTTCAAACAGAATCGGCAAAACGGTCCTATGCTACAAATGTACTACATGCACCAAGATTGGGGATGAACTTACTTTCCGTGTCGCAACTACAAGGCAAGGGCTATGACGCCTACTTCATCAAGGAGAAGGTATACATCAAACACCCGAGCTGGAAAAAGAAAGTGCAGGTCGGGATCAAAAGTAATCGGTTGTATAGATTGCAACTAGAATCACCAATGGCACTAATAGGCAGTCATGGAGACAAGGACTTGAATGAACTATCGCACAGAAGAATGGGTCACTTGCACCATGGAGCTCTGAAAATTCTCAGGAGCACTGTAACAAGAGTTCCGGATCTGAATACGGAACGAGATGATGTATGCAGGGGATGTGTTCTAGGAAGGTATGCCAAGGCAGCATTTCCTAGGAGCAAACAAAGGACCAAGAGTGTACAAGGATTGATACACTTTGATATCTACGGACCTATGTCCGTCCAAGCTCTAAGTGGTGCCGAGTATTTCCTTACCTTCATTGATGACCACTCAAGGAAAACTTGGATTTATTTTTTGAAAACCAAGGATGAGGTTTTCTGTCGATTCAAGGAGTTCACTGATTGGGAAGAATATAAAAGTTTTGCACTCAGATAATGGTGGAAAATATGTCGATAAAGACTTCACTGGTTTTTGCGCTAAGGAGGGCATCAGAAGAGAGTGGGCAGCTCCATATAATCTGGAGCAGAATGGAGTAGCAAAAAGAAAGAACAGGACTATTATAGAAGCAGTTAGGGCCATGATGTATGATCAAGATATGCCAAAATTCTTGTGGGCAGAAGCATGCAACACAACAGTCTACGTTCAGAACAGGACTCCTCATCGGGAAGTGGGCAAGATTACTCCAAAGAAAGTCTTCACAGGGAAGAAACCTGAAGTTAGTCATTTCAGGATATTTGGAAGTCTAGCATATTGCCGCATACCCAATGAAAAGAGGAAGAAGTTGGATCATACAGCGAAAAAGGGATATCTGGTAGGGTATAGCAAGAATGCTAAGGCATACAGAATCTATCTTCCAAGGAGCAGGAAGATATTAGTACAACGAGATGTAAAGTTCAAGGAGGACAGGGCTTTCATAAGATCTCGTGAGATGCATTCCTAGGAGCAGTCGAAAGAGAAGCCGTTGGTTAAGCCTCTTCAACCAACAAAAGTAAAGAATTCTTCCTCAGAACAGGAAGACTCTCAGGATGAGGAGGAGGAGCAAACAGAGGCACCTGCTGGCAGAGGAAGAACTAGCAAGGAAATTCGTCAGATCTGCGAGATGCAGAGGACTTCATTGGTGCGCCAAAAAACAATAAGAGGGAGTGAAAACAACCAGATAGATATCAGGCATTAGTAGCTCAAGATGGAGAGCCTGCCAGTTTCAAGGAGGCAACTCAACATCAGGTTTGGCTAGATGCGATGGTAGAGGAATACAACTCCATAATGGTAAATGATGTCTGGGAGGTGGTGCCAAGACCTCAAGACAGATCAGTGGTAGGTTCAAGATGGATCTACAAGATCAAATACGCTGCAGACCACAGTGTTGAAAAATACAAGGTCGGGTTTGTGGCTAAGGGGTATGCTAAAAAATAAGGGATTGACTATGAGGAGACCTTCGCCCCGGTAGCCAGGTATACATCTATTAGGACCGTGATATCTCTTGCAACCCAAATGGGATGGGAGATCCATCAGATGGATGTCAAAACGACATTTTTGAACGGGGTAATAGAAGAGGAGGTATACATTGAACAACCAGAGGGCTTTGAAACTCATGAGAAGAAGTCTCATGTATGCAGATTGAAGAAAGCATTGTATGGGTTGAAACAGGCACTAAGAGCATGGTATGGTCGAATAGATGCCTACTTGCAGAAAATGGGGTTTGTAAAGAGTGAGGCGGATCCGAATCTCTACTATCTAGTTGTAGAGAACAAGCCACTAATCTTAGTATTGTACGTGGATGATCTCTTTCTGACAGCATCATCCAGACTCATTGGGGACTGCAAGAAGAATCTAACCACAGAATTCGATATGAAGGATTTGGGACGAATGCACTACTTCCTAGGGTTGTAAGTTTGGCAGCATAAGGGAGAAATCTTCCTTGGGCAAAGGGAGGTATGCTACAGAAATCCTGAAAAGATTCGAGATGGAGGACTATAGACCTATGGCTACGCCAATGATCACCAACTGGAAGAAGATTAATTCATTAGAAGACAAGGATGTTGATCCCACCCTATACAAGCAACTCATAGGGTCCTTGATTTATTTGATCAATACCAGGCCAGACATTTGCTACTCAGTCAACACCCTTAGACAGTTCATGGTGGAACCGAAGAGTGCGCACTAGGCAGCAACCAAACATGTTCTCAGGTATTTACAGGGAATAGTTGATTATGGACTCTTGTACACCAGGAGTAAGGATATCAAATTGAGTGGATTTACTGATACAGATTGGGCAGGAAGTTCAGTGGATCGGAAAAGTACCTCTGGGTACTGTTTCAACATTGGATTAGGAATGACCTCCTGGTGCAGTAGGAAACAGAAGTCCATGGCTTTGAGCTCATCTGAAGCAGAATATATGGCGTCAAGCACAGCTTCGTGTGAGGCCATATGGCTTATAAAACTGCTTGTCAACCTATTTAGAAGGAATATGGAGGCGACCAGGATCATGTGTGATAATCAGAGTTGCATCAAGCTCTCTGAGAATCTAGTGTTTCATGATAGGTCAAAGCATATTAATATCCGGTGTCACTTTGTCAGGGACTGTGTCCAACGAGGAGCTGTACAGTTGAGCTACACTCCTACAGGAGAACAGGTAGCGAACATCCTCACCAAGGCCCTTGGAAGGACAAAATTTGACTACTTCAGGGAAAATATGGGGATGGTAAAGAACCCGTTTCAGTAGCATAAATGGGAGTGATTACTGCAAGGATGCAGAGGGAGTTGTGGATGCAGTGTTGGGAGAAAGGACCAGCAGCAGCACGGATGCAGAGGGAGCTGTCGTACAGATGCAATAGTGGTAGTAGCAGAGCCATGGGCAGTGGTACAAGATGCAGCAGTGCAGAGGATGTTGGGCAGGGAGGCTTAGCATCAGCACAGGGACCGATGTCGGATGATCAGGGTGATACTCAGTGAGGAGTATTACTAGAGCACAGTCCTCGCTAAGAGGGAGTGTTAATTTCAGGTAGCATCGAATGTGCTCTAGCCATGAAAATTGGTGGAGAGGTTAAAGCACATGAGATCTCCAATACCCAGAAAGGGTTTGGGCGGATTCTAAACAGTTTGGGAGACCCTAAGTCTAAACTAAGGGAAAATAAAATATTAATGTGTATTAATATAAAATTGTGTTAGAATGGTCCAAAAGTCATGGATCAAGCCAAATCTAATCTTAGTCGTTGATTAGGGCTTAATCTCAGTCGTTGATTTGTCAACGAGAAAAGTATAAGAGGAGGCTTGAGGGTCACTTGGAGAATACATTGAGGGAGACCAGTCAGTTCAATTTCTGGAGTGGGGTTAGCTGAGAAATTGAACCAGTGGTCTAGTGAGCAGTCAAGAGGCAACAACTACAGAGCAGAGAGGCGGGATCAGCCACTGGAGACCAACACTGAGGTAGGAGAGGCAGACGCGAAGGCAACAGAAGACTGCGCAGTCACTTGTTGGGCCTGTGTGACTGACGCAGAGAGGTCCAAGGCTGACGTAGTCAAGCAGGGGTTGACGTAGAGGGTTTGTGAGCCACACAGAGGTCATTCGGGCTAACACTGGGATTGGGAGAAGTGATAGAGAATTATTTCTCTCTGTGGGTAAGCCAATTTGGCATCCTGTTGTACAGAAGAATTGCTAAATAATAAAATCCTCCCTTGCTGCGCCGGCCTTCCCACATTGGGTTTTTCCGAAGACTATTGTCCAAAATATTTGTGTCAATGTGTTAATGCTTGTGCATATGTTTGTTTATGTATTACGGTGTGATATCTGCAGCAGTATTTATTTTAATGTTTATTGAAGTAATTTCATAAATAACTTATTGTGGAATAAGTAGGAAAAATAAATCAATTGTTGCAGTGATAGAATTTTCACATCTAATGCTCCGTTTACTTTAATGATTTATATTTGTTTCTTGCATAGCTTAGGAGACCAAGCTTGTTTTATGTTCTTCCAATACCCCTTAAACATGTAGCAGGGTCTCACTCATCAAGGTTGGGACAATCAAGAGCTCCTTTTAGATGTAGTATGAAATGTTAAGGAACTAGGCGATTAATAATGAGGGGGGTAGAGCTCATGCTAAGATTTTTCCCACTTGCTTACTATGTCAAACCCATCTTTTGCATTTTTCTCTTCTTTAGTTATGGCTTCATATACTTTTATCATTCTTTCAATTACATCAACCTCTTAGGGAAAGTTTTTGGGCCCTAACTCAAAGATGAGGATATAAGGTGTCAGTGCCAATGACAAGTGAAAATGAACCCAAAGAATGGATGTGGATAATAAGGGAAATATGGAAGGTGCCAAATATAGAATACCTTGGCCATGTTACTTTAATCAATGCCTCCTATTAGTGCCCCTCCTAAAGGAAGGAGCTCAAGAGAGGTCACATTGGACTAGGAGTAAACGATAACCTCTTAGGCGAAGCATGGGAACAAGGATACAATCAAGTGTAGTTAATCGTCCAACTTTGTCTGTGATCCATATTAGTATGCCTCAAAACATCAAATAAAATCACATGCTTGTGACAATGTTTAATGTACCTTCTGATAGATGACCCACCTTCCTTCAAGAAGCATGCCAGATGGGGAGAAAGCACTCAGTGGAGCATAAGTGGAGAGCTCTGATACAAATCCATCTGTAGGCCATCATAGAGCTATTGGTTGGTTGGTTGACAAATGAGAAGAAAAATTTTCTCCTATGAGTTACATACTTTTGGTGGGTAACAAGAACCAAATTCCAAATGTACCTTCTCCCTAGTGAATAGGCAATTTTTATTTTATAGAGATGGTTATTATTTACCAACAATATTATGTTATTAATTTAAAATATAGTTTTAAAACAACATGTATTAGATATAAGTTATCACTTATAACTAAGATTAATAATAATGATAAGTATATGTTGAGGAGATTTAGTAACCACTCTTTCCCAACTATGGAGGTGTTACTACTCAAATTGTACGTTAGAATAGTGAAAGCTCCAACCCACACCATACAATCCAAGTGGAACTTTGATAGGTCCCTCACTGTCGCCTTAGCAACCTACCCTAGCATCTTTAGGCCAGCTCTCCTTTAGTTTCAAGCGGGGCTCCCCTAAAAATCACAAGGACATAAGACATAAGTAGCAAGGTGATATCACAAGTAACCCCAGTGACCAAGTTTGATTTGAGAGGAAAAATAAATATGGGTGATGGAAGGATGAGAAGATTAGTGCCAATAGACAAGGGCAATAGAATCAAGAGAATATTAATGATGAGAAGATATCAAGAAGAATGATCTTCCTTAGGTCAATTTCTCGCAATAACGGATTAGGGAGGAGACTAGTATCTATGGGTAATCTCTTAGCCAATCAGGGTAAATTGCAAAGTCAAAATACCACTAGAGAGAATTCCTCAATAGGATTTCCCTTAGCCCAACTATTGTCTATGGCACTGTTACCCACCCAAAAGTGGGTAACCCATAGGAGAAACGTTTCTCCTTTGATAGCCAACTAGCTAGTAGCCCGATATGATCAGCACATAACATGATGTCAGGATCCTCCACTTCTTGCTCCGATCATATTTCCCTCTTCTATCGGCCAATCCTTCTTGAAAGAAAGACGGTCATCCATTGACAAGTACTTTAACCATTTTGCAATCATGGGCTTTCACGAAATGTTATGGGCATAATAATATGGATCAAGGAGAAAGTTGGATAATTCACTGATCTTTGATTGTATTCTTGTTCCCTCACTTCAACTGGGAAGTTAGTCATTGATCTAATCTAGTGGGACCTCCTCTGAGGCCTTAGGGTCTTAGAAAGGGCACTATGGGGGAGGCTCTGACTGTAGTACCATGTACATAATTATTCCATACTTACCACTTTCCATCCTTCCCCTTATATGTCTCCATTATTTAGGTTGTTGATCATTGGTCACCAGGATTGGCACCCTTTCATCCTCATCCTTGAGTCTAGGTCCACAAAGCTTTACCTTGTAGGTTGATGCAACTAAAATAAAAATAAAAGCATAAGAAATCCACAATGAAAGAAAAGGATAAAATGCAACAGATGTCAGGGACATTTGATTAGCTCATGGGAAAAATCCTAAGCATGACATGATGCCTCATCCATGAAAGGAACTCTTATATTGTCCCAACCTGAATGAGCAATAAACTAACTCATCTTTAAGGGGTAATGGAAAACTCAAAAGAAAATTTGGGTTCTGTTACCTGCTAAGATGTACCTAGCAGGGAATGAAGACTCCATGGCCCAATGGACAAGACACTAGTCAAATCTTTTCAAGTCCAAAAGTTCAGCAGGGCAATTTTGCCTCTTCTTCTTTTCTCTTCTTCTCTCTTCTTCTATCTTCTCTCTCAATGCAAATTTTGTACCCCCATGAAAAATTGTAAAAAAATGTCACTAGCATGATGAAGTTATGTAAAAAAATTAGACCCTTGGGACTGTTACCCACCACCTGTGGGTGACACCCATAGAAAAAAAAAAATTCTCCTACATTTTCTTCAACTAGTAGCCACCAAATAACTCGATGTGCCATTGTCCCCGCCACCTAATCCAGCCATTATGCACCCTCGCCCATCTGTCATGCTTGTACGTTTGAAGGTGGGCCTTCCAACCTCAAAGGTATCACTTTCATTATGTAGTTGGGTATCTTTTCTTACTTATCAGGAACATTTATGGGCATGGATTAGTGGGGGGATTCGGCGGAAAGAATGGGCTTGGTTTGTACTCTTGTCCCTATGAAAATTTCACTACTGAAATTTTATTGCAGCAACTGGAATTAATTCTTCTAACTATAAATTAATTATGTAGTTTATTGCTATGGCAACAACGAATTAATCACACTACAATTTTCACAAAATAAATATTGTGGAAGATAAACTGGAAACTGAGAAAATACTAGCACACACACAAAATATAACACCGTTATTTTTTGGACAATTGTCCCCAGAAAAAAACCCAATATGGGAAAATCGGTGCAGCAGCGAGGGTTTTATTATTATGCAACAACAAAATTTCTAAATACAATAAAATGTCGCCAAACTGGCAATTCTACCCAAGAGAAATACTGGCAAAAATATACTGAGGGATTTTACCTCCTCTCCGAGCCAAGGTTACTTGGGAGCGGGAGCAGGAGCGACATTTTTAGAAGATCCCAGTTTGGGAGCGATTCCGGGAGCATTTTTTTATATAATATAATTTTTTTATATTTTGATGCATATATGTCAACAACAACTTAAAAGCATAAAAAACCATAGATTGAAAAATTTAACAACAATCATCTCGAAGTTATATATCTTCATCAACCATGTCCACAAGTTAGTAACATACAACATATTGAGTCTCATGATTCATCAAATCTTAAAGTTTCAAGCTTTCAAAATTCAATATATAACATTTATCATAATTGATCACCAAAGTTGTACTTGTAAGCTAAGTGTAACCATTACAACAAAGAATATCTAACATGAAATGAAACAAATTTCAACTTTCACAAAGCATCATATTCATAATTCATTACCAATGAGTTATAATTTCCAACTTCAAACTTCAAACTTAAATTGTCATATATTGTTTGTAAAAAATATCATAATAAATATGAAAGAGTCAATAGTTATTAAAAGTCAAAACTACTAGAAACTAGAAAAGACAAGTAAATCTATCATCTACAACTTCCTCTTGCCGCCACGAATAATGTCTAACTTCTGAGCAGGTCGTGGTGGTCTTCAGTCTCCTCCCGCACAGTCCCATGACCAGAACCAAAAGGCACATGCCCTCCACGTGAGGATGTACATGGAGGCGGCAACAACAAAGGAACAAAACTTGAAACTTGAGCACTGCTACTAGATGGTGGGGGTGGCATGGTTGTTGTTGCTTCATCTTCATCTCTCATAAGTTCTACTTCCAATTCTTCAAGATGTATAGTGTCATCCTCCAAATTATCGTCCTCTAGGTGGCTGTCCCAAATTTTATATGTTGGATCCTCATAAGCCCGATCACAATAATGACTCAACAACCTCAAGTTGTAGTGCACATAAACCAAGATTTTTGCCCGGTTTTCATTGAGTTTGTTTCTTCTCACATTATGTATGAAGTTGTAGGTGCTCCAACACCTCTCTGCAGAAGAAGTATTTACAACCTGTGAGATATATTCTTTTTGCCAATTTTGGCAAAAGTCCCATGCCAGCATATGCTTCCCACCATGTGAAAGCATCAAATCTATCTCTATCTTCCATTGCATGCAAAGAACCAAACAAACCAGTGGAACTGAAGTATCTGACTAATTCAAGACTCAGATTAGCACATGTTGATTTGTGGTAGCATCAGATGTGCTCTAGCCATGAAAATTGGTGGAGAGGCTAAGGCACATAAAATCTCCAAGACCCAGAAATGGTTTGGGGAGATTCCACCCGGTTGGAAAGATATTAAAATAATTAATATTTTTAATGCGGTTCTTATGTCTAAACTTAGGAAAATTAAAATATTAATGGGTATTAATATAAAACCTATGTTGCCAGGAAACGTGGGTGCGGGGACAGGGACGGGCACGGGGACGGCATTTTTGGAAACTGGGTGCGTGGGTTCGTCGGGTAATATATAATAATATTAAATTTTAATAATTATATTTTATAAATTTTAAATTTATAAATTTATAAATAATATATATGAAATTTGAATTTGTATATTTTTTCAATTTTAAACAAGAAAACTTTAATCATTTAAACATGCACATCATTGAACATTCAACATTAACATTGAAATTTCAATAAAAAAATTTAACCAGTGTAAGAGGTCAGATATCCAGGTTACCGGAAAAAGGGTAAATGGCCATACAGTAACTCAACCTACCTCTAAACATCTTAGTGTTTTTTTAATAAGCAAAATATGTTCTTCGCTATTTAACCCGCACAAAAAGCGCAAGGAACAATCACACCCAGATGGGACATATAATGAAAAAAAAATATTTTTTAAGCTAGAAGATAAAATTAATATTATAAGAAAACCAAATTTATATCAATAATGAGATTGAGAAAAATTTGTGTGGACTTCGTGCAAGGTAATACCACTCCCTATTATTTGTTTCGAGTAGTCCACGTCTAACCAAAATGTAATACAAGGTGGTCTTTCCAAAATACCAGGGTATTGGGGACTTGAAAACAGAGACAAAATCATGAACATTTATAGTTCAATAAACAATGAAAGTTTATGTCTCTAAGTAGCCATAACTGTTGAGTAAGGGAAAAGAACTGTTAAATTGGCAACTAGGGCCAAACTCCATGTAGGTCAGCTTATTTGTGACAACTGATATTTTTATTGGATCCCTCTCATCAAGAGGTGTAGGATTGATCTAAAGATCATCCGATTCCGATAAGTATTTTTGGAGATATGAATTTATTTTGTTTATGTAATTATTATCAAGCCGACCAGCACTTGTGTAGGCTCTTGAAGCCCAACCGACGTGTCTATTCATTATCCACGTTTTAGTATAAATTGGTGAGGATTTGTAGTCATTTGGCAACTCACCTCAAATGATCTCCTCTCCACGTCTTGGGTTTATGGAGAAGGAGATTCACTATGATTTTCGTTGGCTGAATATGATGATGCCCTAATCTTCTACGCTGCCCTAATTACAGTCATGGAGAAGAAGACCAATTTACACGCTGATCATGGAGACAGTTATATGCTGTTCATGTAGAGATATATACGCTGCTCATGGAGACAAATATGCAGGCCGCAGTGCAGTCATGGTAATATCTTAACGCTATTCATGAGGCTCTAAATACGCTGTTATAAAGGGTAGCTGCAGGCACCTATTACGCTGTCCAGATGCCTTATGCGTAGGCTCCTAATACGCTGTCCAGAAGCCTTCATACGGAGGCCCTAATACGTTGACCTGTAGCCATATACGCAGCAATAAGGAGGCCCTGAACTACTGTTCTAGATATGCTCCTATCTACAGCTTACCGCAGTCAAAGAGATGCTGTTATACACAGTTAAAGGTGGCTTCAATTCGGTGTTACCACTCACTATCAAGAGGAGAGTAAATTCACTGTTCTAAGTGGTCCAAATCCACAGCCTAAAGGGGAACTCTAATCTGCTGTTTAGAGATGCCCTAATGTGCCCTAATCACAGTTAGTTGTCAGTTGTCAGTGTGAAAGTGGCATGGTTTGGGACAGTATAAGACTGGTTTCTTCTTACAAGAGGACAGAGTTAAAAGAGCATAGCATCAGACCTGTCGGGGTGTTACTAATGGGCAGCATGATAAACAACAGTGATAGAATGGCAATGAACAGCAGTGATAAAATGCCATCTGTTAGAACAGCATGATGCATAGGCAACATGATGAAGATCATGGGCAGCACAGTGATGTGTGAGAGCTTGGGCAGCATGATGCAGATCATGGACAGCATGATGTATGGACAGTGTGATCATGAGCAGCATGTTGGTGCTACACTGTACGGTACAGCAAATGGACAAGATGCTGGACGATGATAGGTGAAGGAGTCACCTTGAGAATCAGTTGAAGCAGAATGTCTTCAACTGATCTCATCATGATACGAAATGATCTATGCTAGATCTAGATAAGTCAAAGTATTGACTGCTGTTGTAAATGTACTCTCTCTCTCTCTTTCTCTGCTGAACTTTGAAGATAAAAGAAGATTTGATCAAAGGGTTTCCCCACACATTGTGGGGTTTGTCCCTGGCTCGCGCCATATCTTGTGTCCTCTTGTCTTGGCTTGTCTTCTGCGTTTTGTATTTATGTTCTATCTGCAGTTTATCGTAATGCTGATGTGATTGCTAACTGTGAAAATTTAAATAAATTGCTCTAGCATAGAACATACCTAAACTCAACAAGAACTAAAATATAGATTGTTACATTATGATTCTTCAACTACTTTATAAGTGTAAGTGACACAAACCCACCCAAACAGACCACTTACCATACTGTCTCTGTTCCTTCTTTATAATATGATTATAAAGACTGGCAGTTCAATTATTACTAAACATATATCTTGACAGTGGACACAAACCCACCCAAAGAAACCACCTACCATACTGTTTCTGTTCCCTCTTTATAATAGGATTATAAAGATTGCCAGTTCAATTATTAATAAAAATATAAGGTCTGACTGTTGAAATTTATTTTTATATTATATAAATCTATTAAATTTAAAATTATAATTGTTTAATAAATTAATGTGCTAAAATTTAAAAACAGAAAAAGAAATAAAATACATAGATTCACATGCAGATTTGACTAACTGTTTCAAGCTATGCCAGATTCATGCATGTGACACTTTTCCAACGCAAGGCTTCGAAACTCGACCAGCGCAGACCATGCGACGCCCATGTATAATTACTTTTAAAAGATTATATTAAGCGACGAGGGCATGTCCATGTATAATTATCTTGAAACGAACTCTACTTAACTTGGCCACTTATGGAAGTACGAGTCCTTTCTTGTGCTATTTTTTTCTGGAAGAAGTTGTTTACCGATCATGCAAATTGGTTTACAGGGTTCGGAAGAAGTTGTTTATATGATATCAATTTTACACTTATATGAAAACAAATCCTTATTGAATCGATATCTGCAGCAAAAGTCCTTCAAATCGATATTTGTAACGCTACCGTCATGGATTGATCATTGCGCTCAACATTTGAAAAAGATTCATTATACAACATGGTAATGCAGTAGGCCTTCAAATTTGTTACAACAACTCGTCAAAAACACAGACAATAATACTAGGAGCAGCATTAATGACCCGAATCTCCCTAACATTATTTAGATGCTAACCTTCTTATTATTTCACATATTTTTTATCTATATGCCAACACAACGTTACAAGCTTTTCTTCTTCTGGTAGGCTTCAGCCGACTGTTGGAGCTTTTGAAGGAAATCATGGATGTAACTACTCTGCTTATTCGCTGCTATAATATCACGGGCCTTCGCAGCATTCGATCTCAACTTCTTTCCCTCCTCTCCCGCCATTGCCATTTTTACTGTCGTCGATATGCTTTCTCTCATAAAAGAGCCATCGTTTCCCCTTTCTATTTCGATCCCCGCCTCCAATTCCGCAGATATCCAGGTTACCGGAAAAGTAATTTAAAAAATTTATTTTAAAATTAAATTTTTAAATTTTTAATTTTTAATTATGTTTTTTTAATGAAGAACCCATTGTGAAGAACCCCGAAGAACCCACGTGAAGAACCCGAAGAACCCGAAGAACCCAAGAACCCAAGTACCCGAAGAACCCAAGAACCCCAAGAACCCGTTCAAAGGAAAAAGACCCGAAATTTTTTTTGAGAGTTTAAGAAGACCCGGTTCTTCTGGGTGCGTCTGGGAAGAACCCGTACCCGAATCCGGTACTTGGGTGCGGGAACCCGGGACGGGTACGCGAACCCCACCCTCGGGTGCGGGTACCCGTGCAACACAGTATAAAACTGAGTGAAAATGTTCTAAATGACATGGATCAAGCCAAATCTAATCTTAGCCGTTGATTAGGGACTTAATCTCAACCGTTGAAGACTCAAAAGGAAAAGTATAAGAGGAGGTTTGAGGGTCAGTTGGAGATACACCAAGATTGATCAGTCAGTTCGATTTTCTGGAGCGGGGTTTGCTAAGAGAAATCGAACAAGTGATCTGAGTTACAGCGAAGGACAGTGAGTACATAGCAGAGAGGCAGAGATAATGTCGGAGGGCCAGCGCAGTGATTAAGGAGGCTACGCAAAGCCAACAGGAGCCACGCAAAGAGACAGAGAGACTGCGCAGAGGCTAGCAGGGCCTACGTGGGTGACGCAAAAGGCCAGAGAGCCAACGCAGAGCAACAAAGAGCTAATGCAGGGGGTTCCAAAGCTACACAAAGGCTAGGAGGGCTGACGCAGAGCCTCAGAGAAGCATTGGAAGGTTTTTCATGGAGCAGACTTGCTGAATATCTGCTTCAGAAGAGAGGTATTACTGCCAGATAGATATCTCGATTAGGTGAGCCAATTTGGCACCCTTGTACTCAAGAAAGTTTCTTAATAATTAAACCCTTAGAACTGTTGCACCGGTTTTCCCAAGTTGGGTTTTTCCAAGGACGATTGTCCAAAAATAATGGTGTCCCTTATGTGTTTGTTTATTATTTCAGTTGATGATCTGTATATGAGTTGAGACTGCATTTGTGTTTATTTTCAGTATTTATATGGTTAAATAACTTGTTGAGTAATAAACAAGTAGGTGAAATAAACCAAATAATGCAAGAAAAATTTCGAACGTGTTAGACTTAGAAATTTCAACATGGTATCAGAGCATTGCAAATCACAGGAGAACTAAAGGCACCAACTTAATCAGAGGCATTTGCAGCAGTAGCAACTGTCCCGAGAGACGGGGTTGCTCCTAAGCAGAAAGCAGTAGAGAAGGAGTGACGCAGAGGGCATGCGTCATAATTTCAAACCAGAGAGAGGGCCAGCGCAGAGGCAGAGAGAGGCTCACGAAGAGCCACGTCATCCTACTCAGTCAGGTAGGCTTGACGTAGTTGGCCTGAAGAGAGATTCAATCTTGTCGGGATTGCGCAGAGCTAAGAGGCTCAATTTCTTCCGCTGCTAGGGCCTAGGGAGTTGTCGGCGGATTGTGGATTGGGAAGCTGGTGGGGTGTTGTTGCTGTCAAAACAGAACAGTACCTAACGAGACAGAACCAAGGTAGAGGGAGATGTTGCCTTGATGGATTTCTAGCCAAGAAATCCAGATCCGAGTTGCAGTTGCAAAGAGGATCGGAGAGGAGCAGATCGATAGTGGGCGGGAAGATTTCCAGCAAAGAAATCGAGACTTAGAGGGAGTCTAGGTGGGAAGTCAAGATTCAAAGAGAGTCCAGTAGTAGAGCGGAGATGGCAATGAATGGACTGAGGGATCAGGACAGGTTGGATGGGGCCTCCAACTTTGTCATCTGGAAGGCCAGGATGTTGTCTGTTCTAGATAGACATCGCATCAAGGGCTTCGCCTTGAGAACTATGGCTATCCCAATCGACCCAGCTGATAATGAAAGGTATGAGGATGCAATGGTGAAGGCAAAGTGCACAATCCTTGATGGGATCAAGGATCATGTAATATAGCATATTGTCGAGAAGAACACAGCAAAGGAGATGTGAGATACCTTGACGACATTGTATCAGGGCACTTTCATGCAGTGGAAGATGTTGGAGAATAAGTTGTGGTCGTATTAGATGCAGAAAGGGGAGCAGATAGATCTATACCTCAATAGGTTGCAAGAGATTTGGGACCAACTTACTTCCATAGGGGCCACACCGATTCAGGAGTTCATGGTGAGGACCGTCCTAAATGCAATCTCCGAGGATTCGGAGACATTTCTCTAAAGCATTTTGGGTAGAGTTGATCTTCCAGGATGGGAAGAGATGTGGGCAGCTCTTCGCCAAGAAGAGATCAAACGGTTGACCAAGGCAGGAAGTAGCAGCAAAGGAGGATGAATCAAAAAAGAGGAGGAGGATGCGGCTCTAGCATTTGTGAGATAGCAGGGGAAGAGGAAGAAGGACATCTCAAAGGTAAAGTGCTTCCATTGTGGGGAGCTGGGACATTATATAACCCAGTGTCCTAGGAAAAAGAACAAGGGAAAGACTTCTGACTCTAAGGCAACTCCGACTAAGGCGGAGAAAGAAGTTGAGATGGATGACGATTGTGCCATGAGTGCTCATGCACCTCTAGAGAAGAGGTGGGGTGACATCGAGTTGTAGTTAGGAGGACTACAGAAGATGAGGGGCAGGATCCTTGGGGTACCCAAACTCTTGGATCATATCCGGCTACGGGAGCCCCGAATTACAGTAGCAGGATGACGGATGTCAATAGAAGCAAGATGCGGATGGAGCAACAAGGCAGTACTAGAGTGCAGACGTCTATAGCAGCGCAGTGGAGGTTGTAGTAGTGCGAGAGGCACAGAGGTGTTTACAGCAGCACAGAGGCAGTAGAGAAAGCACCAAATCGCAGCAGAGGTAGCTTCAGCATTAGGAGGCTTCTAGGCTGACAAGGATGTCAGTACTTGGGTAGATCAGTTGCTTACTTCTCGGTAATTGAGTTGTAGTGCAGTAGTTAGCAGTGGCAGTGCTATGGGAAGCATGTTGAGAGAGAGCTGCAGTGTTGGGAGGAAGGACCAACAGCAACACAAATGTAGAGGGAGCTACAATACAGATGTAGAAGTGGCAGTGGCAGAGCCATGGGCAGCAGTGCAATGGATGTTGGGTAGCAGGCCAAGCATCAGCACAAGTACCGGTGTTAGATGATCAGTGTGATGTTCAGTGGTGGAGAATTACTAGAGCACATTCCTCGCTAAGACGGAGTGCTGATTTGTGGTAACATCGGATGTACTCTAGCCAAGAAAATTGGTGGAGAGGCTAAGGCACATAAGATCTCCAAGACCCAAAAATGGTTTGGGGAAATTCCACGTGGTTGGAGAGATATTAAAATAATTAATATTTTTAATGGGGTTCCTAAGTCTAAACTTAAGAAAATTAAAATATTAATGGGTATTAATATGAAACTGGGTGAGAATGTTCTAAATGACATGGATCAAGCAAAATCTAATCTTAGTCGTTGATGAGGGACTTAATCTCAGCCGTTGAAGACTCAATAGGAAAAGTATAAGAAGAGGCTCGAGGGTCAGCTGGAGATACACCAAGATTGATCAATCAGTTCGATTTTCTGGAGCGGAATTTGCTGAGAAAAATCAAACAAGTGATCTGAGTTGCAACGAGGGGCAGTGAATACATAGCAGAGAGGTAGGGATAGTGCCGGAGGGCCAGCGCAATGATTAAGGAGGCTACGCAGAGCTAGCAGGAGCCACGCAGAGGGCCAAAGAGACTGCACAGAAGCTACCAGGGCCTGCGTGGGTGATGCAGAAGGCCAGAGAGCCAGCCTAGAGCAGCAAAGGGCTGACGCATGGGGTTCCAGAGCTATGTAGAGGCCAGGAGGGCTAACGCAAAGCCTCAGAGAAGCGTTGGAAGGTTTTTCACGAAGCAGACTTGCTGAATATCTGCTTCCGAAGAGAGGTATTACTGCCAGATAGATATCTCTGTTGGGTGAGCCAATTTGGCACCCTAGTTGTACTCAAGAAAGTTGCTTATTAATAAAACCCTCAGAACTGTTGCACCAGTTTTCCCAAGTTGGGTTTTTTCGGGGACAATTGTCCAAAAATAACGGTGTCCCTTGTGTCTTTGTCTATTATATCAGTTGATGATCTGTATATGAATTGAGACTGCATTTGTGTTTATTTTTAGTATTTATATGGTTAAATAACTTGTTGAGTAATAAACAAGTAGGTGAAATAAACCAGATAATGCAAGAAGAATTTCTAACGTGTTAGACTTAGAAATTTCAACAGCACACTCCTCCCTGTCAAGTACCAACTTGTCTAAGGCTTGCATATATCCTGTAGATACCTCTGGATCTGTATGGGGTTTGACCTAACCCCACCCTCAGGTGCAAGTTGGCCCAACCAAGATGGAGAGTAGTATTTTGGCATAAGGATATATGCCAAGGCATGTAGTGAAACATTAAGTTCATTCCATCGTGTACACACACAATTGTGAATCAGTGTATACAAGTTGGAATCATCTTTTTGAACAATTTCTTTTATTTTCCCCAACATGGTATCCATCTGCTCATACACCTACCCAATCATTGGTTTATCTGTATCTGCAAAATGAATCATGTTATAAATGGGCTTGGTGAATTCCAATACTTGCCTCACACGTGCCCAAAATAGACCATTAAGAGCGATCTCCTCCACCTATTCAAAACCTTGCTTGTCAGTTGCATTTGTAGCCCTTTTCTTTAATACCTGTCAGGTTGGACTTGATACCATGCTAGCCAATGACTCTCTTACCTTCAAAAGGCGCTTGAAGGTGAAGTAATAGCTAGAAAATCTAGTCTTCGCAATCTTCAATAGCTCCAATCTTGAGTGACTGCGGAAAAGCCCATGGATATTGCTATGATTTGTAATAATTTTTATCATTTGTTTGTCTCTCTTGTACAAATCACCAATCCATTTTTATTGTTAGTTTTTGTTCTTAATAATATCATGCATCAAAAGGTTCATTATGTGAACCAAACACCCAGACCAAAATATGTTGGGGTATTTATCCTCAATAATTGCTCATGGTACCTTACAATTAGTAGCATTATCAGTGATGACTTGGATGACATTGTATGGCCCAATACGTTCAATTGTTTCAAGTAATGGTTCTGCAATGTTGATGTCAGTCTTGAACTTCTCTGAGTAATCATATGCTGAAAGAAAGATGGCACCACTAACAGACACAGCAAGAACACTTATCAATGGCTTGCCCTATACATTTGTCCATCCATTAGATATAATGGACACCCCATGCTCAGTCCAAGAATTTGTCATTCTACTCAAAGAGTGTGATATTTTTGCTTTTTCATGATCAAGTCCAACAATTCTAGCCTTGTCATACCCAAGGCTCTTGTATCCTTTAGAGGTATCATTTATGGCAGAAACCATTTCATGCCAATAAGGTGAGCAAAGAACATTGAATGGTATCCCACATGCATAGAGAAACCAGGGAAATTTTTGAATCCACATCATTCCTACACCCTTCATCAAGGAAACCTGATATGGTTCTACGCCTTAAAGAGATGTTTGGTCCTGTGCCTCCATATCCACTGCCATGGAAGGATGTTGAAGGAGTTATTTGTGCATGTTGATGTGATTGTGAGCTATGTTCAAAGAAACACTTTGATTTTTTAGATTTATATTGGGCTTCCTCCTCTTCCCTTATGTATTTGGCTCTATCTGTTGCTGACACACTTGCACAAGTTTTGGTTCCTATTGGTTTATCTTCATCCCACGACCTTTTCCCACAAAGGTGCCTTCTGGCACTGGTGTATGAACCTGTGTGAGTTTTGTTCCAATAGGGGCAATTAAATTTAGTGGTTCCACCCCCTTTCCTCCTTCAAGCCTAGAAACATATTTCCACAATGGGGTTTGGTCTTGTTTAGATTTTTGGGCTGAATCATGTTCACTCTCTTCCTCCTCACCAAAGTACTCCTCTTTGGGGTTTCCATCAAATCCACTATAACCCACTTCTTCATCCTCTTCTTGATCAACCCTCCTACTCTCCAACACCATAATAGCCAAAAAAGGAACCAAGAAGAAGAAAATTCCAAGCCATATAACCATGATGTTTGAACTTTGAAATTTTGAGTCTGTAAAAAAATAGAGGAATAGGTATGGGAAATAGAGAATTTTTTTTATTTATTTAGCAATGAACATAAAAAAAAAATGCTAGATTAGAGTGTAGATCCTACCTCTTTGGCCTTCAATCCCAAGCTCCAATCTCCCCTTGCAAGCTCCTCCAAACTCCTCTCTCACCAAGCTCTTCTCTCCAAGCTCCAAAATCTCTTGCTCCTCTTGCTCTCAATGGATGAAGTGAAGAATGGGGAGGGGAGGGTCTATTTGTGCTTTCCTCCCTCCCCTTTCCCTCCATTTCCTTCCTCCCCTTTCCCTCCATTTCCTCTATCCTCCTCCGCCGCATGTCATCGCCCTCCCTCTCGGTTGCACGCCTTTTTTCGAGGGGAGCATTTTTCAGAGGGGGGAGTGATCTCTCCCCAACCACTCCCTCCTCTGAAAAAACACTCCCGAAGCATACGAGAGCGATCAAGGAGCGAACGCTCCCAACCGCTCCCCTAAACGCTCTCAAGAAAACAAGCATTTTTTTTTGTCGGGAGCGCACTCCCGACTAGCTCCCGCCCAGAGCGCAAATTGGGAGCAAGAACATGATGAGGGGCCGGGAGGGGTGCGCTTCCCCGCAACCTGCTTCGAGAAATCCCAACACCTAACTGCCTATGAAAAGCAAGTCGTCCACCCTGTTGTCGCACAAAGTGTCTATGCACAGAGTAAGGGTTGTCACTCTCAATCCTTACTCCGTTTAGACTCTCTCCTAGACAAGTCAAGGGGGGTAGTCCCTAGGTAAATGGATGAGGATAGCCTATGAAAAACAGACTCTAGGAGATTTTAATGACAAACAACTTGATGAATTTAAACGATTAAATCAGATTGATAGATTAAACGCCAATGTAGACAAGACACGACCACAAGATAAAAACAATTATAGACCAGTGCCTTTGATATTTAAATTAACCCTCAACCAAACAAGCTATCCAAAAAGATTTTCAATATGTGACAAAAAGTTACAATCATAAATAATCCACGAAAATGCCCAACACTGTCACATGCAAAAGATCCCAGATTTAAAACTATTTTCGCTAACTGCCCAAATCTAGAATTAATTAATTTTCTCTTATCGTCAATATAGCTTAAAACATTTATCGCACTAGACTATATGAGAATTTAAGATTTAGTGTTTAACATCAGAAACACCAGGGAATTTAAAACTAGGCAGTAAACATTGATGAAGTAAAACAAATCAATGGGTTAGAAAAAATCGAAGTTTTTAATGGGCCATAGGCCACATTAAAATTTTTAACATTTAAGTGAAAAACCCCTTAATTTATTTTATTTTAAATCCTTAGTCACAAATTTAAATTTTCATTTATTTTTTAGAGTTTCGTTTTTTTTTTAAATGTTTAGAACTTTTTTAATTTTGAAAATTTTAATTTTTTATGTTTAGAAATTTTTTTGATGTTTTTTTTTCAATATTTTAGATGTTTTTAAGATTTATAATTTTTAGATTTTTTTATTTTTTAAATTTTTAGGATTTTTAGGATTTACAATTTTTAGATTTTTTTATCAAAAAAAAATCAAATCAACAGAAAAACCACAAGTCTAAAAGTAAAACAAAATAAATTTAAAACAATAAAATCAAAGCTAAAACATAACCAAAACAAAAACAAAAACAAACAAACAAAAAATCAAATTAAAACGCATAGCCTAACCTAAGCCTAAGATCGAATGAAATCTAAAAATGCTAACCCTAACTAAATACATACATAAAAGTAGAATAAGGAAAAGAACATGTGTATTGATGTTTGTAGCACAGGTATGCAGGTCGACGGAGAGAACACTTCGACGGCAGAGGAGCGAGCGGCTATGGAGAAGGCTGCGGATGGGAGAGCTGGAAGGCTTTAACGCAGGGTTTGTATGGCGAATCGAACCAGCTAGGAGGAAACAGCTGCGTGGAGGAACGGGGAGCTGTGCGAGGGGGATGAGGATGGCGCTGAGGGTTTGTGTGACGGCTGCTACAGGATAGCACGCAGGTTGAGATAGCTGCGGAGTGAGAGGAGGCTGTGTGGAGAGCAATGGGCAGCAGTTTGAAGGAAGTATGACAGCGATGGAGGATGCTGCTGCAAGGGAGTATGGCACCGTGAAAGGGATTTGAGGGGGGTCTCTATTCTCCTTTTGCAGGTTTGAAGAGGCGGCCAGCAGCTCGGATTCGAAGAGAAAGCAGGGCTCGGGCCTTGAAAAAATTTCGAAATGCATAGTGAACCCCAAAAAAAAAACCAGGCAGCAAAAACAATCCCAAAACGATTTTGAATAACAAATCTGCCTTGACTGAAATTGCATATGGTCTAAACAATAATTTCTCCACCTGCATACAAATTACAGTGGCTAAGGCATGACATGGAACTGATCTGAAACATTATTCTGGCAATCTCATAATAACCACCATTGCACTCTCGCATGAGCTTGTCTTCACCGATATCTCATTGTTCAGCATCTCATTATTTTAGAGGACTGTTATGGTCATTTTCTGCTGTCCCAAAATAATCGTGGTTCATGTAAAATCATTGAAATACAAGTGGCATACAAAAGGCTCATTGTTGTTTGTCATGGTTATATTGGAATGACTTACTATTGGTTTGACATCCTAACACATGTTGCAAGCTGCCAAAAGCTTCAAAGTTTCTGCATTAAGAACACTCTCTAAAAGGCACCCAACAATTCTAAAGATCCAAGGCATTGGTGTTTCTTGCATTTATTACATATTGCTGAATGGTCTCTATTATTCTAGCATCTTGTCGCTTTGGATCTAAGCTGCTATTTGTGTTTAAAATTGATTATCTAAGCAATATTGTCATTGACATTGTCTCTAGAGGATTTTTGAATAAGTGCTCTAATCATTCATGGTGCTTACCTATTGTGAAAATTCTATATTAGTGAATCATTATGAAACACATTTATTTCATTCTTAGACAAGTGTATATTTTGGTTATCCATCATATCATTGACTTTTCTTTTTCATCTAGGCCATTCTCTTGTGTTTAAGGATTGTCCTTTAATTTCAAGTACATATCGTCATAATTGAAGAGTAACCATAACTAAAGTACTTAACACAAGCAACCTTAAACCAGGCATCACTCGCATCCTTTGAGTAAGAATCCAAGCAGCAGTTGTCCGTCATGTACTTGGTCCTAAATTTCTTAGCAAGATAGTTAACTCCTCAAAGCACTGGTATCAATTGTATAATCAAATCATTTTAGTCTTGCTAGATCTAAACAAGTATTTGGTCTCCCGGACTGGTTGGTTCCCAACTAGTCCTCCTTCATTCCATTTTTGTAGGGTCCACCCACCTTAACCTGTTGTTGGGAGACAGCTTAAACAAAGAGATTGGGGATCAGGGTGACAACCCTCGATCTGAGCTGTTGTCGTGGTGCCTAGACACTTTGTGCGACAACACACCCAACTCTGTGCAGGCCCTGTGTCACCCTAACACAAACCCTCTCATGCTCATCCCAAAACTCCTGCAAATCAAGTCGTTATGCCTGCTACTGACTCAAAAACTGTCTATACGAGACTCTAGAAAATATTCCCAACCTTTGGAACTGAAGACGAGCTTCTCCTCAGCTAAATCGAACAACTCAATTGAGGCTCTATGTTGCCTCTGTGCAGCGTCCTGGATAATAATTTCGGCCTCCTCTTTCTGACTCTCTGAAACTATAATCTCCTCTGAAACACTGCTCTACGACCCCTCTGTGACCTGTTACTCGATCTATTAGCTCAATTTCTCCTGATGAATCACCTGTGCTGGAAAATCAAACTGCCCAGATCACTGAGTATCTGCACTAGTGTATTCTCCATCTACCCATCAACGTCTTCTTATAATCTCCAATTGGGACTCCAACAGCCATGATTAAAACTTAATCGATGGTGGAGATCATCTCCAAGTGGATCCGTGTGAGTTTTAAGATGATTCACACCTTTATCAATTAATTCTTAGTAATTAACCACTTTTCCTAAGTTAGACTTAGGAAATTTTTAATTATGGTCAATCAATTTAATTGAGCCATCTCTAGGTGGGATTTTTAAAAACTATTTTTGGGTTTTGAAGAACTCTTGTGATTTAGCATTTCCACAAAGTCTCGAGACTAGAAAACCATCTAACGCTACAAAAACTAACAATCCCACTTAGCAAGGAAGGTGATCTAGTGTTGAACTACTACAACACCCTGTCTCTGCATCACCCTATATACACGTTGTTGACGTCTTGCCAATTGTGACTGTCTGCCACTACCCACCAACCAGTGTGCAACTTTGACGTTGCATCTATGTTATTGCTGCCAACTCTACATTTGTAATGCAACTCCCTCTCAATTGTTGTTGTCGCTACTGCAATTGAGAAGCATCCAACATACTCTGCCCCTGCTATTGAAACGGGTTCTCCACCATACCCGTTTGTTCTCTGAAGTAGACGAACTTTGCCCTCTCTAGAGATTTCCTGAGTATATCTACAACTTTCTCATCTGTGGAAACATACTGTAGCTAGACCACTCCATGCTAGACACAATTTATGATAAAATGACACTAAATATCTATATTACGACCTGTCATGAAACCATTAAAGAACTGTTGAGGTCTAAAATGGGCCTCCTAAGAAAAATGTACAACCAAAATAAACTTTATAAGAACCAATAAGATTCAAGATGATGATGTCAACCATGGGGGATGATTCACCATTTTTGGGGTAAAAAAGTAAAAAGATTAAAAAATAATAAAATAATAAACTACTTTTTCAACTTGTGTTTTCAACTAATCTCCCTAAGGTTTTACTCAAATTTCAAGCAAGAGTACTCGTTGGATGAAAAATTTAAATCTTCATCCAACAAGTGTTCCCGCTCGAAAATTGAGTAAACCCATAGGGAGATAAGTTGAAAATACGAGTTGAAAAAGTAGTTTTTTCTTTTTTCCCTCTAAAATTTGATGATGTAATCTAATCTTATTTTATTATTTACACTATTATTTTATAATTTCCTTAGGAGGCCCATTTAGACCTCAAAATTCCCCTAATGACTGGATTCTTAGAGAGCTTGATGCAATTCTAATTACCACAATAGACATTGGTCGCCTCCATCCTCTACTTGAACAAGCTTACCAACAACTTCCAAAGCCATATAGCTTCGTACGTTGTTGTGCTAGCTACCATATACTCTACCTCTTGAAAGCTCAGTGCTACTGACTTCTACTTCCTACTGCACCAAGAAACCATCCCTGATCCAACACTGAAGCAGTACCCTGAGGTACTTTTCCTGTCCACTGAACTGCCTACCCAATCTACATTTGTGAACCCACACAATCTGATGTCATACCCTAGGGTATATTTCAACCCATACTTTATTGTGTCGCATACATACCTCAAGATGTGCCTCGCTGCTGTCCAATGTACCCTCTTCGGTTCCACCATAAACTAACTAAGAGTGTTGACCACGAAGCAAATATCTGGCCTAGTGTTGACCAAATACATGAGAGAACCAATGAGCTATCTATACAAGGTGGGGTCAACATCCTTGTCAGCTGATGCGTCTATCTTCTTCCATTTGGTGATCATGGGAGTAGACATGGGTCTATAATCCTGCATTCTAAATCTCTTCAGAATATCTGTAGCATCTCTCCCTTGACCAAAGAATATTTCCTTGTCCTTCTGCCACACTTCCAATCCTAGGAAATAGTACATCAACCCCAAATCTTTCATATCAAACTTTGTTTACAAGTTCTTCTTGCAGTCCTTTATGAGCCCTAATTATCCTATCAGGAAGACATCATCCACATACAATACAAGGATGAGAGGCTCATCCTCTACCATCAAATAGTAAAGGTTGGGATCTACGTCACTCTTGACAAATCCCATCTGCTGCAAGTAGTTGTCAATCTAACCATACCATGCCCTGGGAGCCTGCTTGAGTCTGTATAGAGCTTTCTTCAGTCTGCACAGATGAGTGCGCCTCTCATGAGTCTCACAACCCTCTGGTTGTTCTATGTACACCTCCTCTTCTATTACCCCCGTTGACCACTACGTGTCAACTACCCATTAGCAGTACACCCCCTTTTTCGCAAAAGGGATAGCGCTTGAGCGACGTGTCCATGCCTATCATCATTAGCCTGATCATATTGTTTTGTAAACCCAGTCTGCATGTGTGAATTGTAAATAATCTTAGCAGAGTTGTGTCATGTATGTAAATTGCCTAGGTGGACCTAATTTTCTAGTGATAATCTATGTTCCGAAAGGTTTTTTGTCTCACCGATCCATGATCGGCAGAGTTTTCCTTCAGCCTAACCCCAACGCTGGAATGAATTTTTTCATTAGAATCTTATCCCATAAAGCTAACCCTCAAATCCTGTCTTCCTTTCCCTAGATTACCTAGTATCTTGCTTACAAAGCAAGCAATCTTTATCCTTCAAATTCTGGGAAAGGGATATTCGGGTCATCCATATCCATTGACTTATCCTTGATTAGTGACCCCACACATACCAGGTCTCCTCCCATCGGTAAAAGTCCGTAAATAGAAGGGAGCCTTAGCTAAGGTGACAATGGGCTAAGACTCCATTTGTTAACCTTAGCCTAGCATTTTCCCTTTAAGGATACCCCTTAGGTCCCCGACTAGTTTGAGCGGTAACACTTTTCCCGTTGTTGCGGAGGACACAAAACGTGTGTTTTGTTCCCCACACGACATATTGACATATCATTCTTGGCGACTCCACTGCAAGAACGAAGCCCTAGTTCTTCACTGAACTTTAAGGTCGATGCTTGTAGGGTGAAGCAAGCATTTTCCTAGGCATCTTTAATTCCACCCTAGCGATTCCTATATATGTTTCATGTATACCTCAAATAGGTTTTCATTCTTTCGTAAATTTCCTGCTTTGGACATTGCTAGCGTCCCTGGACATCCTAATCATGTCGCGTGAAGGATGTTACGTGAGATGCCCGTGTTTGATGGTGATCCACTCTCTGCTATTAACCACACACAAAGATTTAATGCACAAGCTTCAAGAGAGAAGGTTATCCACGAAGATGTTTGTATGTTGTTGTTCATGGGGTCACTCAGTGGTCATATCATGGCTGCATGATCATGAACCTAGGAGCATTTCATCTATTGAAGAGTTCGTTGAGGGCTTTCTTAGACATTTTCAAGTATACCCTGCATTAAGCATCCAAGAGGAAGCTTTCATCGAGCATCATCAAGACATCAAGAATCCAGGTAATGAGCAAGAAGACGAGTCCTACTTGGGTCCACATGATGAAAATGATGATTTTGAGGACACATGTGCTGGGAAGGATGAATTTATGGAAAGTGAAATTCAGACCAACTCTACCATTCTCAAGGATATTACTCCCGGTGAATCCTCTTTTGAAAACCTTGAGAGAGATGATCCCATTAACCCCTTGAAAGATGACATTGAAGATTATTTCAACATTGAAAAGGAGAAATGGGAAATTGTTGGTCCTCAATTTGATTGTGCTCCCATTGATGACACCGACAAGGAGGATGAGGATGAGATGGGTCTTCCCTTCCCCTCAGGCACCATTTATGATGGCATACCCATTGATATCCTTGGGAAGGAGAATCTTCATTTCCCTTTGCATAAAGGGGGGCAGTTGGAAGTGATCAACTTTCCTTTTAAGAGAGACCCGATCTTTGATACTAAAGGAATTGATAAGGTTCCCACTTCTCTTGAGCATGATTCTATGTTCAAATCACTTAAGCCTTTAGATTATGACTTTGGGAAAGCACAACTCATTGAATACAATACTCTTTTCTCCCTGTTTCCTATTGGTCATCATCTTGGGTCTTCATCAAGTGATTCCCTCACCCCTGTTCATATGATCTCATGTAACTATGAGCCTCCCGAGTATAGTGTCAAGGAAAATCCCATCACTGATTATATTTTTCCTCCTTGGACGCACCCTCGGGGTTTTGATCACTCCATAGTCTTCCCTCTCTAGTGTAATCATCATGTGTAACCTACTTGTGTTTCTCCATCTTGTAGGCCTCCCTTTCCCACTAATCATAACCCAATGAAGGCCATAAGCCATGACGTAAATAATAAGGACAATGGTGGAACTGATATGCTAAAGGTTGCCATCCATCAAAGGTTTATGAGCTTGGTCGTTGACATCTCTATATTTTGGTTGCAAGAGAAGAACTCACAGACTAAATTACATCCTTTTCTCACCTCTTCTCACATAATCATCCATGTGTGGGCATTATATTTTCCCACCTCCCACCCACAACATCCTCCATGTGTTTGGATTTGCATTCACCTTGGGATTTGCTACATGAGTAGTCATACTAGTAGGCATATGAATATTGATACAATGATATGTTAGTTGCACTGGCTTTATGATTACACTTAACATTAGCATTATCAGATGCATGTTAGGGTAGAATGCATTGCATGTTGATTTTTGCATTAGAACTAACGTCATATGATATTTCTCATGATAGATAGATGCATATCTACATATTTTATTTTATGTTGATTTTATGACCTAACATATAGCATGTGCGATCATGATACACCGCGAAAGCATGTTGTCCCGTGTTTTCCATATATTATATGTGCAGGTGACAGGTCTACGGTAACCAAGAGATTATTGGAGTTCTCGTGACCTCTCGTTCAAGTAGTTTCGCCCACCTCTTTGAGAGATCACGTCCAAGTTGGAACCAGATGTTACCCACTATTTTGTGGGTAATATCGATAGGAGAAAAAATTCTCTCCAAGATGGTCCTCAGTTGGCAGCCAGCAACCCCTTGCAGCCACAAGCTAGCTCATTGTTCCATTTCTCCACCACCTGAACCAGCCGTGTGCTCTCTCGCCCATCTGCCATGATCGTATGTCTAAAGGTGGGACTCCCGTACCTAAAGGTATGTCTTGTCATTTGCAAATTGAGTATTGTAGTTTGCTTATCATGGACACTTCTGGGCACGGATTAATGGGGAGGATTCAGCGGAAAAAATGGGCTAGTTTCGTGCTCTTGTCCCCTAGACCCCTTTTAGGTATTAACCTTGGATTTTATTCCCGTGGGATCTCTTTTACTGAACATTTGGCTCTAGGGATAGTATTTCATGGGAAACCCAATTTTGGTTGAGTGGTCCTACTCCCTTATCTGATTATATTATCCTCTTTCCATTCATTATTACCCCTTTCATCATTTCTCCCACCTAGGTCCACATTCCCCCATTGGGTCCACATAGGGTTTGGCATGCCCCTCCCCCTTGCCCACAACTTGGGTCGTGGCCTAGAATGAAGCTTGGAGGTTGATGCACCTAAAAAAAAGATAAAAGCATATATGACCACATTTAACAAGAAAATGTACCACAAAATGCAAAAGATGGTTAGGACAAACACATTTAGCACGTGTTGGAATTTCTAAGTGTAACTGTTTGAAACCCTTCATGTACTTTCTAATTTATTTCTGCCTACTTGTTTTGATTAATTAACAAGTTATTTACCATGTAAATACTGAAAATAAATACAAGTACATGCTCAACACATTACAGATCATCAACTGAAGGAAACAAAACAAGCACACAAGTGACACCGTTGTTTTTGGACTAATGTCCCCGAAAAAACCCAATGTGGGAAAACCAGTGCAACTATCTGAGGGTTTTAATTATTAAGCAGTTTCATAACACAATTTGGGTGCCAAAACCAACTCACCCAACAGAGAAAAATCTCGACAATAGTACCTCTCCTTCAGAGACAGATGCTCCAAATGAAACCCCAGATAAACACTCTGGCAACTCCTCAGCTTCAATCTGCTCCACAAAAACCCCAATGTCAGCCTCTAGGGACTGCGTCAGCCCTTTCTGGCCCAACATCTGCCATGCGTCACTCTGGCTTGGCCTGCGTCAACCTCTAGAGGCACTGCGTCAGCCCTTAGAGCCTTTGCATCACCCATGCTGGCTCCCTGAGGCACTGCGCAACTCCTGGTTGCCTCTGCATGAGCCTTGGCTGGCTTTGCGTGAACCTCTGTCTGGCTCTGCGTCCCTCTCTCCCCGCTATTACGCTGATCTTCTCGATACTATCTCTGCCTCTCTGCTTCTGTATTCACTGCCCCTCAGTTGCAACTCTGATCACTCTCTCAACTTCCTCAACAAACCCTGCCCCAGAAAGTCGAAATCTTAATCAACTCAATGTATTCTCCACGTGACCCTCAAGCCTCCTCTTATACTTTTCTCGTTGACAAATCAACGGTCGAGATTAAGTCCCTAATCAACGAATAAGATTAAATATGGCTTGATCCATTCTAACATAGTTTTATATTAATTCACATTAATATTTTATTTTCCCTAAGTTTAGACTTAGGGACTCCATTAAAAATATTAATTATTTTAATATTTCCCAAACTGTTTAGAATCTGCCCAAACCCTTTCTGGGTATTGGAGATCTCATGTGCCTTAGCCTCTCCACCAATTTTCGTGGCTAGAGCGATGCTACCCCAAATCAACACTCCCTCTTAGCGAGGATTATGCTCTAGTAATACTCCTCACTGAATATCACCCTGATCATCCGCCATCCGTCCCTATGCTGATGCTAGGCCTGCTACCCATCATCAACGCTGTTGCATCTCGTTCTGTTGCTCCCTCTCATCCTGCTGCATCGTGCTACTACTGCCACTGCTAACTGTTGCACTGCAACTTAGTTACTGAGAAGTAACTGACCTACCAACTATGACATCTCTGTCAACCTAGAGACACCCACGATGTTGAAACTCTTTCTGTCGCTGACAAGTGCTCCCTCTCTGACCTCTGCACCACTGCAACTACTCCATGCATCTCACACCTTGCACACCTCTCTATGCCATCCTGCACTGGTGCAACACTCCTGTGCTTCTCGCACTACTGCCTCATGTTGTCCTGGGAATACTGCACCGTAGCCCCCTCTGTCGCTCCAGTCGCATCTGTCTCTACTAACATCCACCAGTGTTGCTACTCATCGAGGCTCCCATGGCAAGGTATAATCCAAAAGGCTAGGTACCTCAAGGATCCTGCCCCTCATCGCCTGTAGTCCGTCTGACTACAACTCGATGTCTTCCCACTTCCACTCAAGTGGCGTGTGAGCACTCATGGCACAGTCATCATCTATCTCCACTTTCTTCTCTTCCCTTGCTGGCACAGCCTTGGTCTTAGATGCCTCTCCCTTGCTCTTCTTCCTCAGACACTGGGTCACATAATGACCTAGCTCCCCACAGTGGAAGCATTTGACCTTGGAGAGGTCCTTCTTGTTCCACTTTTCCTGCTTTCCCTCAGATGCTAGGGCAGCATCCACCTCCTCCTCCTTGATTCTAATCCCCTTACCATTGCTTCCCGTCTTGGTCAGCCTCCTTACCTCTTCTTGGTTAAGAGTCGTCCATAGTTCCTCCTAATCTGGAAGGGTCGCCCTACCCAGTATGCTCTGGACAGATACCTCCCAGTCTTCGGAGACTACGTTCAGGGTTGTTCTCACCATCAATTCTGGATCCGGCGTGGCCCCTATGGAAGTCAACTGATTTTGGATCTCCTTCAATCGACCGAGGAAGATGTCGATCTGTTCTCCCTTCTGCATTTGGTATGACCGCAGCTAATTTTCTAGGAGCATCTTCCTCTGCATGGAAGTATGTTGATACAACTTTGTCAAGGCCTCCCACATCTCCTATGCCGTGTTCTTCTCGGCAATATGTGGTACTATATGGTCCTTAACCCCGTCAAGGATGATACTCTTAGCCCTCGCCATTGCATCCTCGTACGTATTGTTATCAGTCAGGTCAACTAGGATCGCTATCGTCTTCAAGGCGAAGTGCTTGACACGATTTCTGTCAAGGACAGATAAGATTTTGGCCTTCCAGACTACGAAGTTTGAGGCTCCATCCAGTCTATCCTGGTCTCTTACTCCGTGCATTGCCATTTCGCTGCTCCTCTACTTCACTCCTAGAAGTTCTTAGTGTGACTCCCTTTGAGTCTCGATTTCCCTCCTGAAAACCCTTCTGCCAATGTCGAGATGGCCCCACTCCGATCATTAGTGCAACTGCACCACAGATCCGGATTTCTTGGCTAGAAATCCATGGCAGCAACTCCCTCCTCCTTGGTCTTGCCCTGCTAGGTACTATTCTCACTACAGTACCCCACCAGCTCTACTTTGCGACTTACCCACAGCCTCCTAAACCCCAGCAAAACTGAAGGTTAGAGCTCCTAGGCTCTGCGCAATCCCGACATCAGCAAAATTAGCTTCCTCGACTAACTACATCAGCCCTCCTAGCCTCTGCGTGGCTCTGCGTGAGCCTGTCTTTGCCTCCCTCAGCCTCTGTGTTGCCTCTTCTTGGCTCGAACTTGATGACGCGAGCACTACGTCACCCCTTCCTTGTTGCTTCTCTATTAGGAACAGCTTCTGTCACTCGAGACAGTTGTTTTCTGCTGCTGCTGATGTCCTTAGTTCTCCTGTGCTCTGCAACCACGCTCTGATACCATGTTGGAATTTCTAAGTTTAACTGTTAGAAACCCTTCATGTACTTTCTGATTTATTTCTACCTACTTGTTCTGATTATTTAACAAGTTATTTACCATGTAAATACTAAAAATAAATACAAGTACATGCTCAACACATTATAGATCATCGACTGAAGGAAACAAAACAAGCACACAAGTGACACGTTGTTTTTGGACTAATGTCCTCGAAAAAACCCAATGCAGGAAAACCGGTGCAGCGATCTAAAGGTTTTAATTATTAAGTAGTTTCAGAATACAATGTGGGTGCCAAAACCAGCTCACCCAACAGAGAAAAATCTCAGCAGTAGTACCTCTCCTTCGAAGACAAATGCTCCGGCTGAAACCTGAGATAAACACTCTAACAGCTCCTCAGCTTCAATCTGCCCCACGAAAACCCTAGCGTCAGCCTCTAAGGACTTCGTCAGCCCTTTCTGGCCCAGCGTCTACCCAGCGTCACTCTGGCTTGGCCTGCGTCAGCCTCTAGAGGCATTGCGTCAGCCCTTAGAGCCTCTGCGCCACCCACACTAGCTCTCTGAGGCATTACACAGCTCTTGGTTGCCTTTGCGTGAGCCCTGGCTAGCTCTGCGTGAACCTCTGCCTGGATTTGCATCCTTCTCTCCCGGCTACTGCGCTGATCCTCCCAGTACTATCTATACCTCTCTGCTTTTGTATTCACTGCCCCTCAACTGCAACTCTGATCACTCTCTCAACTTCCTCAACAAGCCCTGCCCAGAAAATCGAAATCTTGATCAACTCGGTGTATTCTCCAAGTGACCCTCAAGCCTCCTCTTATACTTTTCTCATTGACAAATCAACGGCCAAGATTAAGTCCCTAATCAACGGCTAAGATTAGATCTAGCTTGATCCATGACTTTTGGACCATTCTAACACAGTTTTTATATTAATTCACATTAATATTTTATTTTCCTTAAGTTTAGACTTAGGGACTCCATTAAAAATATTAATTATTTTAATATTTCCCAAACTGTTTAGAATCTGCCCAATTCCTTTCTGGGTATTGGAGATCTCATGTGCCTTAGCCTCTCCACCAATTTTCGTGGCTAGAGCACATCCGATGCTACCCCAAATCAACAACATGTGGGCAAAAGCCAATACATTTGCTCTACTCCATCTTCATGGCCATCACCCTGGTTCCTACAAGTTCTATGAGCCTTCTTCATCATATACGAACCCATTATTGTCCCAACCCCTGGTGTGCGATGAACCGCCCCACCTTTAAAAGGGGATTCCACTGCTATATCTTACACATCATGCTCTAACCCCTTGAGCCCCAAGCAATCAATCAAAGAAAATCATAAAAAAAAAAAAAGGCATAAAAGAAGCATGGAAAAATCAAGGTCGGGCCACCTCATTGACCAAGATTGCTCCCTCCTATACATTATAAGCCCAAGTTTGGGTTTCCCTCTTATCGGCTACCCTTGTGCCCCAGCATGTGACCCAGGGTTACCCCTTCCCATTCCCTATTTCATTCACCTATTTGTCACATGCCACCACCTTTTGAAGGATGTACCATGACTATACTATCCCCTTTAGAAGTAGAAACAACCTAATAGGGCACTTGGTTAACCCCATTTGGAGTTTAGGATACATTGGCACATCCCAAAGCCCATTATGGAAGGGCAGTCCCCACCTGTGGTCCATGGTTAGGTAAGCTCATTTACTGGATTTCTCTAATGACTTGGTGTACTGGAAGGCTAGGGGACCCATTAGATCTTATGCAAGATTGCAAATGGTTTCCATTTGAGTTTGGTGTCCCTATACGAGGTCCTAATCCTCCATAGGGCTACATTGGCACATGTAGGGTGAACATTGAAAACCATGGGCCTCCACAACAGCAGATTGCACTCCATGGATCCCCACAGCCATTCAGAGATTACTCGTGGCATGGAACTTGTACTTAATCAAGAGAACCAAGCCCTCTATGTAGGGGAGACTCCTAATAATCAAGAGCACCTAGGGTACTAGGGTATGGAACTTTTATTTAATCAAGACCACTAAGGTCATTCGACTATGTAGGAGGAGACTCCCAATCAAGCACGAGACAAGAAATTAGAAATTTCTCGTGGCTGATTTTGGATATTGCTATTTTCATTATGTGATCATTCATGAGTAAATGTGATGTAAATTTAGAGACTTATAGTGTATGCATTGACATTGGAAAATTTAATCATAATGTAATAAATTAGAATGTATCATGTATGCTTTATGATTGCACATATTTCTTAAATGTCCTAATATATATATATATATATATATTGTGTTTCCCCATTTCCAAAATTTCGGGGGATCATGTTTCGTACCCGTACTTGCTTCAGAAACTCGTACTCGTTTTTCTTGGGTTGTGTTATATCTTTCCATGACTAGCCCCAGTAGTGAAGCTAGGAGTTAGAGGGGGGGTAGCAACCGCCCTTCTCAGGGGGTTTGAGGGGGGCGGTAGCTCCCCTCTATGGGGTCTGGGGCAACGCTGCCGGACCAAAACTAACATAGGAAATAAACAACAACAACAACAACAAAAAATATATTGGACCCTATATTTGGTGGGCGGACCTACCTATGGTTTTGTGCATGCATTTCGCACATGATTTTGGTCGCAATGGTTTTCGTTCCATGGTATTTTGTAGATCCAATCAAGAGAACTATGATTATGCTCTAATCCAGGGTTAATGGATTGAGGTTTATGGATGCTTCGGCATGCATATATATGTATTGTAACATTGAAAGGAACATAATGAAAAATCAATCTAGTAGCCCCGGTTTTGGGATTCAGGCGAAAATATCTATGTATATTTGTTTTATCTGTTATGCTCTCGCCATTGTTTATTAACTATTTTTAGAATTCGTATGCAGGTAATTTCTATACGGGGTTAAAACCTACAGTTTCTCCATATCGTGCAACTTAACTTAATATTATGGGATTCTCTATTATAATGTTCTCTCCATGTATGGGCCATGTAGTATGAGCGAAATCTCCTAGGGGTAAAATCTGACCTTGATAAGCCATTCCTCTTATGCATTTGAAGTATAAAAGCTACAAGATTGCTTTCACTTGACCTAGAGGATTTGTGAAATAATTTTGAGGCCTCCTTGACTGGGAACCAAGAAATCTTACACATAATCAACATAGACTCCATTCTCCCAAGGATTAAGGCACTGATCTACCAAGGGTGGTCACCAAAACTCTTATTCTTTCACCTTATCATAAGTCTAAACACATTGGGGTGCCTAGGGCACCAATTTACCAACAAGCTAGCCACTAAAGAAATTTGGTCTCATAGGGTCTCTTGCGTTGGCCTTTCCTCTAGTCCTCCTCCAAATTTGAAGACATTCTAATGGTGGAATTGGAAGAAAATCCAAGCCCTAGCTCCGGGACCAAAACTTGCCCTGCCATCCCCAAGGCTAGCACTTCTCAGGGTCAAACTAACATCTTTGAGTAATTATATTTTCTTTGATGCTCTTCCCACCTTGTCTAGGGTAAGAATATCATTGGTTGCTACATTCCTTCCTCATACCCTAGACTGGCTCCACTTGACCCTGTGTGGCCCAATCCTTTAAAAGGCCATTATCATTGGTTGCTACATTCCTTCCTCATACCCTAGATTGGGTCCACTTGACCCTGTGTGGCCCCACTCCTTTAAAAGGCCATTCTTCAAGAGCCATCCAAGATACCAATTCTAACAAGGATTTTAGGGATTGGGAAATTCCTTCACAAGTCTTATCCCATAAACCTAACCCTCAAATCCTCTCTTCCTTTCCCTAGATTACCTAGTAGGTACCTTGCTTACAAAGCAAGTAATATTTATCCTTCAAATTTTGGGAAAGGGATATTCGGGTCACTCATATCCATTGACTTATCCTTGATTAGTGACCTCACACATACCGAGTCTCCTCCCATCGGTGAAAGTCCGTAAATATAAGGGAGCCTTAGCTGAGGTGACAGTGGGCTAAGACTCCATTTGTTGCCCTTGGCCCAATGTTTGCCCTTTAGGGATTCCCCTTAGGTTCGTTGCTAGTTTGAGCAGTAACAAGCACCACCTCCCAAACATCATTCGTCATGATCGAGCTATACTCTTCTATCATGGCGTCTACCCACACCTGATGTTGCGCAGCCTCCTAAAAGCTGGAAGGTTCTGCAACCTCAGCCACCAATGCTTGGTACCTATCAGGTTGTTTGCGCTGTCTTTTGTTCGTCCTAGGAGATCCAATAAACTCCTCTGCATATCTCAATGTCTGATGAATCTCTTTGTTGGCTTGACCACTAGTGGTGGGAGGTTCAACCATCTCCTCCTGATCCCGTCTCTGTTTCTCCACCTACTGAGAACTCCTCGGATCTCCTGCACATGGGGAAATACTGGTACTAGTCATTGTACTCAATCCCTGTGACTATCCACCTAGTGATCCCACTGGTTGGCCCTGTGGTTGTCCCTGTTGTTGGACCAAAGGAGCTTCTGCTGACTGATTCTGATCACCTACGGGCATCTCACGAGATCTCCTGAAATCTCGATCCTCCATGAACTTCATGTCTCGTCTCACCACAATCTTCCTACTTCTAGGAATGTAGATCCTGTATGCCTTTGAGGTTTCACTATACCCGATGAGAAACCCCTTCTCCACAGTCTAATCCAATTTGGTACACTTTTCGTATTGATTTCTAATAGCATCGAATGTTCTCTGAGTCTCAAATTCCGCAGGGAAGCTTGCGCACATGTATTCCAAAGAACCCAGAAAGCGTTTTGGGAAATTCCACCCGAAGACAGTTTTATTAAAATAATTACTTATTTTTAATGGGACCCTAAGTCTAAACTTAGGAACTTAAAATAATTAATCGGTGTTAATCTAACTATGGGTGTAACTTCTAGAAGAAGACAAGGATCATGCAAAAATGATCTTAGCCATTGATTAGCTTCTAATCTAGATCGTTGAATGTGAATGAGGAGATTACTTAAGGAAGCTTAAGGGTCATTTGGAAGAGACACGGAGAGTTGATCAGTGAGATCGAATTGTTGAAGTTAGAGGCAGCCCAGTGATTTGTAGTGATTACGCAAAGAGGGACAAAGGGAGTTTTGGCTAGAGGATCTTCTCCGAAGCCAAGAATACTCAGCAGAAAGGCAGAGAGACACTCAGAGGAGGCGGCACAGAGGCCAAAGAAGGTGACGCAGAGCCAAGAAGGGCTCACGCAAGCCCCACGCAGATCAACGTCGAAGCCTTCACGCAAAAGTCCGAATTTGCTGAGGAGGCTAACATTTCTGAGTCGGGAGGATTGGAATCAGCTCCAGAAGGCAAATCGATTCCCAACAGAGGTGACGTAGTGCCTTAGAAGCTAACATAGGCCCATGCAAGGGCAACACAGAAGTAGCTGAGGAACACATTGGTTCAGCGGCCGGATCAACCGGGACTTGCAATGTAGAGTGAGGTAATCTCACTAATTTCTTCTGCCAAGTGATATTCTATATGCTAGATTGAAAGCAAGGCATCTAGATATTGTATTCAGAAATAACTTCAGCTTAATAATAAAAACCCTCGGATCTACTGCACTGGTTTTCCCGCATTGGGTTTTTTCGGGGATGTTTGTCCAAAATCCACTATGTCATTTGTGTGTATCTTTCTCTATTGTTCAATTTCTTGTTTCGGCATATTATTTAATCAGCGTTGGCTGCAGTGTATGTATTTCGATGTTTGCCATAGGAAACTGCAAATAACTTGGTCATGTAAATCTAACAAGTAGGAGAAATATCATCAGTTGTTGCAATAGGGATTCCTAGGTTTAAGGAATTTTCACATTTCGTATGGCACGTGGCAATAAGCAACGCTGCCAAAGATCCTGAAGTGACTAACTTCTAGCTTCTTCCTTGTGAAGACCCCTTCTGGCATTTTCTTCCCCACAAGGCTCTATGAGGAGTCTTGTTCTAAATATACATTGTCATGTTACATGCCTTTGCCCATAGAAACCTGGGCAAATCCTGGTCATATAACATAGCCTTTGCAACCCCAACTGTGGTTTTGTTTTTCTGTTCTGCTGCCCTATTCTGCTGAGGATTATACGGGGTTGTCCATTCTCTTTTGATGCCTTCCTTCGCACAAAAAATTGTGAAGTCCTTATCAATATATTCTCCACCATTATCTGAGCAAAGCACCTTGACCTTCTTCCATATCACATTATCATGAGGGCCTTAAACACTTTAAAATGATCAAAGACCTCATCTTTGGTCTTCAAGAAGTAGATCTAGGTTTTTCTGGATTTGTCATCAATAAAGGTGACAAAGTATTCAGTGCCACCAAGAGCTCTAGTGGAGATCAGACCACAAAAATCTAAATGTATAAGTCCTAACACGCCATCTACTCTATTGACACTTCTTGGGAATGTTGCCTTCGCATACTTCCCAAGTACACATCCTCTGCACACATCATCGTGTTCCGTGCCAAGTTCTGGAACCTTTGTTATTGTTTCCTTAAGCATATTGAGTGATCCATGTTGTAGATGTCCCATTCTCCTATGCCATAACTAATTCAGATCCTTCTCACCGCTATTGGCACTGCCTATCAGTGCCATTGGAGAGTCGAGTTGCAACCTGTACAATCTGTTGCTTCGAACTCCAATCTGTCTTACCTTCTTCCAGCTTGAGTGTTTAATTAACACTCTCTTCCCTACGAAGTGGATATCATATCCCTTATCCTGTAACCGGGATACTGAAATCAGGTTCATACCCAATCTTGGCACATGTAGTACATCTATAGCGCTAGTGCTTGCTCCTAACTCCCTCTGAAAATCGATGGTACCTCTCCCTACTGGAGTACACTTAGTTATGTTTCCCATCATAATCTGGAAGTCCATCTGCTCCTTCTTGTAGCTAGAGATATATTCTCTAACCCTTGTCATATGAGTTGACACTCCACTATCTATATACCAGACACCCTGTGAAGTTGAGCCTGATAAGCAAGCAAATTCATCCTCCAATTTGGAAGACAACTTTGAAGCTCCCTGAATATCAAATCGATCCATGGCCATATTGTGTGTTATTCCTCTTCCCCTCAGCACAGATTCTGCTACCGCAAACTGCAGCAAAAACCCTTTATGCCACAGATCAGTAATTTGCTCTCGAAAATAACTTTGTTGTTGCTCCCTCTAACTGTTGGAATTACTAATCTCTGGAAATCAATATTTTTTTGTCGCCGGCAACTAAAAATCGAATTTCCCAAGCAATTCATACTGACTGGCTAGGTAATTTGCGCAACCTCTATGAATGTTCTACTGTTGCTCCTCCTGAACAATGAAATTCCTACTTCTTTAATCTAAACTACCAATCTGCTAAACCTAGCTCTGATACCATGTGAAAATTTCATCTATTGCAACAACTATAAATTATTCTCCCAACTGTAAATTAAATTATGTAGTTTATTTGCTACAGCAAACAATGAAAAAAATCACAATTGCAAGTTTTACCATAAAAATATTGCGGAAAATAAAATACTGGTAACTGAGAAAGTCTAGTACACACATAAGAATTTTGACACGGTTATTTTTGGACAATTGTCCCTGGAAAAACCCAATGTGGGAAAACCGGTGTAGCAGATGAGGGTTTTATTATTATTCTTCAACAGCAATTCTAAGTACAATAATTTAGATGCTCTACTGGCAATCTAATCGAAGGAAAGCACTGGCAAAATTATTGTGAAAATTTCCTCTCACCCCACAGCTAATTTCTACCACCGAAATTGCCTCCCTAGCCACACGCTAAACCTTATGCATCACCCTCTGCACAGTGCTTGCACAGAACCTCTGGGGATTTCGGCCTTCCTCTCACTACTTCTTCCTGGGACTGGAATACTTCCTCCTCGAATGTTGCTTACCTCCTCTACCACCCGATACTCACCCTCTGGCTCTATCTTCTCTGTTGAATCTTTGCCACTGAGAAAATCGAACTGCCTAGGCAACTGAGTATCTGCACTGATATGTTCTCCATCACCACATTGATCCCTTCTTATATCTTCCTGTTGGGACTCCAACGGCCAAGATTAAATCTTAATTGATGGAGCAGAGCATTTATGGATCGATCTGTTTGAGTTTTTAGATGATTCTCATACTGATTAATTAACCATATTCCCTAAGTGTAGACTTAGGAAATATTTAAAAAACGGCTAATAATCTAATTGAGACACTTCTAGGTGGAATTTCTAGAAACGATTTTTGGGTTTTGGAGAACTTATGTATTCTAGTCTCTCCACCAAATTTCATGGCTAGAACACATTCGATGCTACAAAAACTAACACTTGATCTTGTAGATCCAACGAGAACCTACAACTGACCTATCCTCAGGCCTCGGCACCACCTCGCAAACATCATTCATCATGATAGAGTTGTACTCTTCTACCATGGCATCTACCCACACTTGATGCTATGCGGTCTCCTAAAAGCTGGAAGGTTCTGCAACCTGAGCCATCAATGCTTAATACCTGTCAAGTTGTCTGCGCTCTCTCTTGTTTGTCCTGGGAGCTCCAATGAACTCCTCTGCATCTCTCAATGTCTAGCGAACTTCCTTGTTGGTTCAACCACTAGTGATGGGAGATTCAACCAACTCCTCATCCTGCTTCTCCTGCTCCCTCTGTTGTGATCTCACCGGATCCCCTGCACCTGAGGAAATGCTAGTATTGGTCACTGTATTGGATCCCTGTAACTGTCACACTGGTTGTCCCACTGGCTACCCCTGCTACTGGTTGTCGCCTTGCACACACACCTAAGTTAGTGAGAAAAGCCCTTAACCCCACAAGGTGTGGTTAGTGGCAAAATCAAGAGATGGGGTTGTCACCTATTCCCAACTCTCTCCGTTTAAGCTCTCTCTTAGGCAAGCTAAGGCGGGTGGTCCCTAAATGAAAAGTTAAGTGAACAATCATGTGAGTTTTCTAGGAGATGTTAAGGTGAAATGGATTACTTGAAGATTATGAGAAAATTTCAACAAATATGATAAGCAATATGAAATGAAATATATTTCAATAACCAGCAACTCATAAATCAAAGATAAGCATATAAAACCAATGCCTTCAATGTTGCTTCAAAATAAATAACACTTGCTTTTAAAAATGGAATAATTCAAAGTGAAACACAAATAACCCTGTTAATCAAATAGTTGTTAAAAAAGATGATATCACTTGCAAAATTTATAATTGATCTCAAAGAAATGCTTTCAAAATATAACCATTCACGATTCTAAAAGAAGCAATATAAAATAACTTGCAAAATGAAAATAATCTAAAACTTCACTTGCAAATACAAAGATATGGTACTTGCCCAAATGAGATATTACAAAATAATAAATTCAAAACATTTCATCATGACAAGTATTATATACAAATTGCAAGCTTGAAAAATAAAGTGAATTAAGATGAAATGCACTTAGTTAAGGTTAGATGCAATTATCTCTAAGTGAGAGATCTTTCTCTTGAACTCTTGCCAAAGGGTAAAAATTGGGGTGACTATAAGAAAGAGAGGCTCAAAACACAAAAGTGTCGTTAACAATACCCTTCCCCTTAGTCTTACGAGCCAGTATGTGTCTTCGTTCCTACAAGGAGACAAGCCACCTTCATAACTACAAGGTCACACACTATTTACCTTACTTTGTACCAATTGGAAGAATTTTCCAAGAAAGTCTTTTCCCTATGATGTCTATCAACCAAGCTTATGCTTGAAGGTTAATTGATTTAAAATGAAAACTATGCTAAGAATGCCTAAATGAAATGCAAGTGAATTTTACCAAAAGAGATTTGTAATGCTTCAAAATAATGGAAATGAGATAATGCTCAAAGTAAATTGCAAACGTAACTCCAATTGGAAAAAAGAAATTAGTTTGTGAGTGAATTGAAGTGATGCAAATTTTCTTTGCAAAAGAGGAATTGCCTCAAGTAAATGGGAATTTCTCACAATGATATAACTTGAAAATTTTCACTCAAGACATATAATCACAAGCTTCATGAGTAAATGAAATTGCAAGTTGCTCCAAGTAAATAAACAATAAACTTATAGCAATTGAAAATGAGATGAATCCAAGAGTGAATGCTTCCATGTAAAGTATACTTGGAAAATAAGTAAGAAAAATAACAAATGAGCCTACAGTGAAGCAATTGTATCCCAAAGAAAAGAAAATTGTTAAGCAACTAAATTAAACTTGCCACATAACTCCAAATACTTGCATGTAAGAAGTGAGTTGCTCTAAAGAAAAATATCAACTTGTACTTCAAAGCAAAAAGAAATGCAAAGCCTCAGATGAAACGTGTAGCAAGATCTAACTTAGAAATCAAAATGTGATGGTGAGGTTGTGTTAATTTTAAAACATGCAAAATGAGCTAAAAAGGAAAGTTAGAAAATATGAGATGCAAAATTTATCCACCCACACAAAATCCTCCTTCTAAATAAGGAGAAAGGATGTCTTGGGTAAGACCCAAGCTCCCACAAAAAAAACTAAGACTTTATTAATGTGTTACAATGGAGTTAAAGACTCTTATAGGGTTGCCCAAAAAATCAAGGGAATTTGTACAAGTTTGAAAGCTAGAAATAGCTATAATATCCCTCCAAACAATAGCAATCTCAAAAGCTCAAGAAGTCTTTCTAAAATCAGAAAATTACAATCTCCCCAAAGGCCCATGTCCTATCCTTTTTTACAGATCCTTCTAGTGCCCACAGCCTCCTTAGAATGGATCTTGAATGCGTGAGAGGTCCTACAAGAAAACTAGTTAGAGTTTCAATGATCTTTCATCAAGGCACTTGTGTCAAAACTTCAACTATGGCTGCAAAACCGAGACAAAATTAATGTATAAAAAGAGCATGTAAAATGAACAAGTATGAGACAAAATAGTGTACAAAATCAAATCAAGTGATAGGAGTGAACCCCATCACTTGCCTAGTTTGAAAAATGCTCTTAAATAGCTAAATAAATCGATGAAAGCACAAATTTTAAAGAGATTTAAATTTATAAGTATTTGCTTCTATACAAACTATGTCCAAAAAAGCCCCTGCACAAAATCACTTAATAAGATGTGTTGTCGCACAGATTGTCGCGACAACGCTCGGACCGGGGGCTGTCACTCTGATCCCCGATCTCTCCGTTTAAGCCTGTCTCCCACGGCTAAGGGGGGTAGACCCTGAAGAGAGAAGGACGACCAACTGCAAACCAGTTGGTTGGGAGACACGAGACACGATAAGATAAGCACTAGATGAATTTGATTTTAGCAGACCAATGCCTTATGAGATTATTATTAAATCGATTACTTGTTAGATGATTATAGAAACATGAAACGTGAACAGCAATCATTTGTCATTAGCTAAATCACATGACCAAATCGACATCCAGCAACTGAAAACTTCGAAAAGATAAATGCTCAAAACCACCACAAGAACCAGATATCAATTTCGTGCCTTGACTTGAAAATTTTAGATCTCAGCGTGAAACAAATAAGATGAAAACAACTGAATCTGGCAAAAATTAATTTTCCCACAAAAATTTTTATGTTTTTCCGATAAAATTTTAAAACAAAAATCTAAACTAAAAGAGAAATTAAAAGATTAATCTAAAAGACTAAAGTCTTAAATTTATTTTTTTTACATTTTTTTTACATTTTTTTTTTTAAAACAAAATGAAAATAAAAAGGTCTAAATTAAATCTATTTTAAAACTAAATAAAACTAAACAAAACTCAAAATTTAAAATCTAAATTCTAACAGTAAAACCCTAATGAAATTTTTATGGATTTTTATTGGTTTCTTTTTCTAAAATCAAACCTAAAAAATATAAAAGAAAAACCTAAACTAATTAAAATCCAAAACCCTAATTAAAAAACCTAAGAGCCATTTATATTTTTTATGAATTTTTTTTTTTTTTTTTTTAAACAAAATAAAAAATCTAAAAAATATATTTTAATCTAAAACTAAAGGTAAAACCCTAGAACGACTTTTTGATTTTTTTATTTTTTTTAAATAAAAAACAAACTAAAACTAAATTAATGAAACAACTAAAACTAAAAAAAATACGTAACTATACTATTTAATTTAAATCTAAAAAAAAAATTAAATCGATTTTTTAAAGTTTATTAAACCTACGCTACATCAAACTATGCATGCATCTCAAAAAATTTGCGTTGCACCGAAAATACGACTCCTCCCTAGAGTCCAGAACAGAGAACGCAGGTACTTGTGAATACTCGTTGATACCTGGACGTGGTTACCTGGCCCGTGGACGATTTTAATTGCGCGTGAAGTGTTAAACGCTCCCTGATTCGATTGATGGCTCAGTTTGCTGATGCGTTTGCTGGAGTGTGTGTGCAAGTCAGCGAACTGGACGGCAAAGGGAAGAGCGACGGCGGAGGACGCAGCGTGGAATGGATCAGCAGATTGCAAGTGCGGATATGGCTGCGGGTGATTTGAAAATGCAGGTGCGGATATGGCTGCGGGTGATTTGAAGGAACTGCGGGCAGAGGAGAATGGGAAAGACATGAACCACACCCACGCAGAAAACGAATCGATGCGTTCTGGTCCGGATGAAGACGAAAAAATCCACGCACTTAAAGAAATATATACTTGCTGGCTCACGCGGAGAGGGTCAGGGGTTTTAAATGCGTGCACAAGCAGAGAAACGCAGGAAACAAGGACAGACGGGGCCGCTGCCAGAATGAAACCCACGCGGAAATAAACGGAAATATGCACTGATACAGGCTTTAATAAATCAAAACGATACCTATGCTGATTGATAAACCCGCGTACACATGCACCCCTGTTTTAGACTGATGAGCTACCTGTAAATACAAGAAAACTGAAAACTCTAATGAAAACTGTATAAAACAAAACCTTGAAACCCTAGAACAGCTAAATTTAATTTACAGATTTGGCCCCTTAACAGCCAGATTCATCAATAAGCACAGCAAACATTTAAAGAAATAATGATTTCAGATTTTCACTGTGAAGAACTTCAGAAAATCTCTCATGCAAATTAGAAAGATAAACCAAATGATAGACCCAGGATCAAATCCAACTGGATTCAGCAAAAAATGCTTGCGGGAGTTGGCTGGTTCAGCCGAGAACTTCCCCGAACGCCCACAAAATTCTTTCAGAAAAGGTTTTCTACACAGCTCAAAACAACCATCAGTAAAGAGGGCAAAAATGCTGCTAGATCTCAGAAAGTAATGGAGATACCTGCCATTACTTCAAAAACCCTAACAGCACCCAAACCCTAGCAAGTGAAACAAGATACCTGTGCTCACAATACTCTAAAAAAAAAAAAAGCTATTATTAACGGCTGAAAATAACATATGCAGAAAATTAAACAATCTCACAGCATTTCAAGAGAGTAACACCAGCAAGATATGGACCCCAAAGTCTTCTTTTATTAACCAGGAAAAGTTTACAAGAGAGAGCTTTTTTCAGTACCAGACCCACAGATCAGATGATCTGAAATGACCTCCTAAAACCCTATATAAAGGAAATGATCCCAACGGCTAGTTCGAGTGATCCATGTTGAAGCGATCTCGACCGTCGATGAGGATCAAGACATCTCTTAATCTCATCCGTCGATTTTATTAAAAAAAAGATTTTTTTGCATGCATTTACAAAAAATATTATTATTTTATTATTTAGGGTTTTTTGCTTTATTTTATGAATTTTATTTTTTATTTTTTT